>FLSR01000624.1:16177-27709 GCA_900092035.1 Leuciscus waleckii
GAAGGAGGGAACGGGAGACGTTACGTTGACGTGCCGACGTAATCGGGATCACTTCAGGGAGCCCTATTATCTTCGAGTATCTACAGAACGAGCCAATGCACATTGGCGTGCAAGATCTGCATCTCGCGCCCCACCCCGCGGGTTTAAACTCTGCAGCGGATGCACGCACCTTTTGTTTTACACTGAGGAGCCGAGATTGTGGCGGCCGTACAGCGATGGTCAGGGAACAGGATCCTTCAGGGAACGAGGGTTACATACGTAACTGAGACGTAACCGAGACGTTCCTTTTCAGTCGGTCACGTTTGACGTTACATCGACATGCCGTTGTAATTGGGATCCCTATGGAAAACGCCGCGGTTGCTCCCACTTCCAGTGCCCTGAGCGAGCTTCTCAGACCCCCTACTGACTGGGGCGGAAGGCTTTGCGCAGGGAGAGTTTGAACTGTTGTTCCGATATAACCCACACAGTGGAACTCATGGATTACACTGGGAAAGCTTGCCTTTCCAGAGGAGAGGGACGCTGCGGAAGCCACATCCTGCCCGAAGGGATGTAACATGTGGAGTATACACATATGGACTGGCAGGTAGGGGCAGTACAACATATGGAATGTTACTGGGGTGGCTCCTGCCTGAGAAGGGGGAGACTACACCGGACAGTGACGGCGGAGCAGACTCTGCCAAGGGAAAGACACAGGCTTACTGCAGGGAGCTGATTGTGGAAGACTACACATATGGGATAGCCGCAGGGATCACAACATATGGGACCCATTCTAGCACAGGTTACACAAGCCTGGTGTCGGACGCTCCGTCACGTCCAACTGCCGAAGTTTGTGGAGGACCTCTACAGGGTTTGCTTAGGTCAGGAACTCGACTGGACAAAAAGCGCACGTATCCGCTCCATGTGGAGGGGAGTGGCGCAGCAAGCCGACACTAGAGCGGGGACTTCGGTGTACTGGCTGGTTGAAGCGAGCACACGGGAAGAAACCGGTTCAACGCATAGGCTATAAAACCTAGCGAACGTGTTAGGTGTCACCCAGCCCAAAGCTCTACAGATATCTGTCAGCGAGGCGCCATGTGTCAGCGCCCAGGAAGAAGCGACACTCCTAGTGGAGTAGGCTTTCAACCCTTCGCTCCAGTCCTTCTTGCAGGAAGGAAAGCACTGCTCTGATCGAGCAAGTTCAGGGGTTCTCCTGGTGAGAAGAACACCATTCAACGAACAGGTTCCACTTCAACGCATAGAGGCGCCTCATAGAGGGGGCTCTGGCGGAAGTGATGGTGTCAACTACCGCCTGGGGTAGGTCACCTAGAACCTCTGCGTCCCGTCCAGGGACCAGACATGGAGTTTAGAGAGATCTGGACGCGGGTGCCATAGGGTGCCCCGTCTCTCATATGAAGCAATCCGAGCGGCGTCACCGCGACTGCAGATGCCATTTGCCCCAGGAGCCTCTGAAATAGTTTCAGTGGTGCCACTGTCCTGCATCGAAGCGAGCTCATGCAGTCCAACACTGACTGGATGTGGGCTTCCGTGAGGCACGCTGTCATGTTGATTGAGTCCAGGGAGTTTGCTCTTTTCCCAGTTGACCCAAAGACCTAGGTGGCTGAGGTGACTGAGCACCCTGTGTTCGCACAACTGCTCTCTCGACTGCGCCAGAATGAGCCAGTTGTCGAGGTACTTGAGAATGCGAACACCACATGGGAGCAATGGCCGCCTCCGTGACTTTCGTGAAGACACGCGGCGACAGGGCCAAACTGAAGGGTAAAGTCAGTTGGGGCTCTCCTCTTTAACCTCCGATTCCACGATGGCTCCCTCGGCAGTGGATGGCGCAGCCGGCACGCACACCTGGTCAAACGCGCGCATCTCAGGCTCCGCTGCGATGTTGAGCTCGCACACCCCCCGAGGATTGGGCTTGCGGCGGAGAAGGGCTCGACGTCTGCGGTGGGCTCAAACTGTTTTCTTCTAACCGATGGATCCGGCTGGACACTGGGTTTGGAGTGGGGCTGGTGATATCATCAATGGGGAAGGATGATCCGCAGGACACCAGCTAACAGTCCCCAAAGTCGGCGAAGCTCCCTCAATGAGGTTCCCCGGACAACTGCGCTCGAGTGGCAGTGTTGAGGCCAACGCGAAGAAACGTGCAGAGGCACATTTTGGGTCAGGTCTTCTGTCACAGGTTGTGTGGGAGAGACTCAACACATGAATAACACGAAGATGATGAAGAAGGTAGACATGCTTTAATTCCAACGAGGAACATCCAAAACACAACTACACAGAGACGAAACCCGACCAAAACACGTTAAGTAGGGGAGATAATGACACACACCTGAACACAATGACAAAATCTAATCAGTGACCATGATGACAAACAAGGCAGGGAGAAACGGTGACACCGGGCTTATGAACGGTTAAATTAAACAAGGTCCCTGACCATTTGAATCTGTTTTTAACCATTTGTGCAGTGTATTTCATTACAATATTGTCACATATATCAGCTTTTAAAGGGAGTCTGTTATTGCTGGAGAAGGAAATAATTAACTTTACTAAAAGTTTAAAGGGGGTCGCACACTGGACGAGCGTGTCGTACCGCTCCACGTCTTTAAAATTCGCCATTCGGTGTCTGTCTGCGGCGCCCAGCTACAGCTCAGGACCCTGTTCAAAATCCTGCCGCACCACAGAACGCTATTTACATAGTTTTATATACAATTTTCATAATATTTGTCTCAAATCGTCGTTAATGTACATACTGACTTCACCCTGTGCTGCAATATACATTTAGTTTTACATTCACTTACAGAAATCAGCAGCGTGGATGAAAATTGCTGATGTTATTGGATTTTCAGGTGAGATTCTCAATTAATTCAGTTAACGTACGCCCTGAGGGAAAGTGTTCAGACTGCAGACTCAGACACAATTGAATTTATATTGTACAGTACAATCATAACATAGTATAGACATTATCTTAATTTTATTATGTCCTTAAACAAAACAATATTGCGGCCATAAACTGAGAAAGTTACTGTTCGGTGTGCGATACCTCAAGTTGTCCCAGACGCGATGCGGCGCTGCGCTTCTTGTCTGGTTTGCGACCCCCTTAATAGTCAGGGTGTGGCCAAAGTGATTATTATATTTGTAAAGTCGCTTTGGTAAGAGCGATGAAGGGTAACTAGGAGCTTAAAGAAAAAGATGAACAGTACCATAACATAAGCACATCTCACTGCAATCCATAAAGAAATAAATAATTCAGAATATGCCTGGAGGCATGACTAGACCTCGGCTAATAATGAGTGACTTTTGAGTAATAGGTTATAAGATAACCATGTAAGCACTGGGATCTGTGAATGTTCAGACATGCTCACAAATCAACATGCAGTATGAGTCCAAAGAAAACATGTACCATTCTGAGAGGGATTATGAGGTGAGAACAACTCTTGCATTCTTGCACTCTTCCTCACCTTCAACAATGTATGCCTGGGTTCCATTATCCCCTTCCTGGACAAAAGACACACCCTGTTTGAGCGTGATGGGATAGGCAGAATCCACCAAACACAGCATCTGATCCCTGTCTAGATATTTCATGCACTCATTTTCTGCTAAAGCCGATTCTATCAGCCTCTTTGACCTGAAAGAAATAAAGATAGATAGACAAAAAGTTACACTTGGGAAATCTAGCACAAGGAGACATGAGTACAGTATGTGTTGAAATTTTAGGAGGGTTCTTACTCTTCACTCTTGCTATGACTGATTGGCGGGTTTTGTAAGACTAGTTTTGGCTCCATGGTTACTGAATCTGTAACCAGAGCTTTTCTCCTCACTCTCAGGGAAGCAGCACGTTGTTGACCTAAATGCAAATGAAAAGAGAGTAAAGATGAATACCGTTTTTTATAAGATAAAAAAAAGACTGGGTAATTACATCTGAACTCTGAGCAGTGTGTTGATGTATACTGCATATAAAAATGTTTGCTTTTTCACAGACTATTATGGTTGCACTGATGTATTCTTCTTTCGTTCTTGACTTTGTCTCTATTGGTATTCAGTAGGTTGTACTTTATAACAATTTAGAATATTACTTAATTTAAAACTCAATTAACATAAAACTTCAAATGCCAGTAACAATTAAAAATGTGTGTATGTGTGTGGAACCATACAGTCCAGTGTTTTGAGACATGGCCATATGGAACGACAACTTCATAACTATTACTAAGGAAACCAGAATTAGGAAAGTCTCCTAAGGACCAACCATTACATCGCTATGTAACCTATCAAAAAACAGTCACTGGCAGTGTGGAGGGGCTTCAATGGGAGTGACAATGTTGAGCTGCTAGAGTTCGCAAAGTTTATCTATATGCAAATACGAAGTGATTCATCAACCACCAATACAAATTAAAACAAAGGCCCTGATGCATTGTCATTTATCTGATAGCAATTTGACGTCGCTAAATACAGGTATAAAGGGGGAATAAAACATTTCGAGCTTGTCCACCTTCGACCATTTCCAGAGCTATTTGAAAACACATTCAACCGAATTGCTTTTGTAGTGTATTTTACAAAAGGCCACCTACGCTTCGCCTACTGACCTAATACATAATCATTGTGGGACGTGCTGTAAGAAAGCGCACCAAAACATTATGCAATTCAAACGTTGCTGCATTGTAGCAAAACACATGGATTACAAACGAAATTGCAGCTGCTTTCTTTATCCTTTTCAGTTGCTTCCTTTCTGATCACACGTAATCCATGTAACCTGGGTTTGTTCAGTGTGTTTGTACTATAAATCCTTGCTACCTAGAAAGTGATGTAGAGTGACAAAATAAGAGGGGAGTGTCACAAAGAAATTCAATCAGAAGTGGTCACAGAAGACATGCATTTTAATATGTGGAAACAGTGCGTCTCGGCTGACCACTTGTGATCGGAGCACTGAAAATGCATCTTAACACCAGGTGGAACAGGGCAGAGAAGTTCACACCATCCATTCCCAGAAGAGATTGTACAAAAAACATTTTAAAAAAACAAGGTTGGAATATAAAAGATATTTTGAAGAATGTTGGCAAGCAAAAAATATTGGAACTCACTGACTTCAAATATATGGTAAAATAAAATTCTAAATATCTTTTATTATCCACAGAAGAAAGTTAGTTGTGGCCTTCCACATGCTAGAAGGTAAAGTGAGACATATCACAGGGGTAAGTTTCTGGCATTTTGATGAAAGATTATGACAGCAAAAAAATTGCTAATGAAATTATTTAAAAATATATTGCTAAGCATGCAATAGGAGCGTAGAATATGACATGCCCCCTGCACTTTTAATAAAACGCAAATTCGTCCGCTGTACTTTTCTTTGGGCAAGTGTGTTTTCTTTTCTTTGGGCAAGATTCAAATTCAAAGAGACGAGATAGTCTATGCATGACCTGATGTTTAATTATCCAAATTGAAGTGATGTGAACATTATGGAGCGCTAAACTCTCATGTAAAGTATGTTTCATTCACACTGGAAGCCAGAGGGCGCTCTCTCCCAGAAACTTCAAAACGACCACGTAGAAGAAATAACTTACGACTTTTACAGGATTTCCCTTATATAGCCATGGGTAGCAGTATAGGGCTGTGTCCAAAGTCGCATACTGTCTTGTGTAGGTACTTATTTTGATTAAGTATTACTACACGACCTCTAAAAAAAGTACGTTCTATATAGTATGAATGTGTGTAGTATGAATGTAATCCGGATACTACAGAGGAGCGGGAGCGGGCTCAGGGGCTGGAGTGGATGTGTGTGGCACAGACACATAATGACAGAGCCATTATGGACAGTACAACACTCTCTGGACTACGCTCTGGAATTTCCCTGTTGATAGCAGGCTCAGGGACTTCACTTTCTAGAGCAGACTCTGGAAATTCACTGACTGGAACAGACTCGGGAATTTCTTTCACTGGAACGGACTCGCTGATTTCTCCCACTGGAGAGGACTATGGATTTCAGTCTCCAGAACTGACTCGAGAATTTCCCCCACTGGAATGGACTTAGGAGGGGACTCTGGATGTGGGACCAGAGAGGGGAAGATTTCTTCAGAGCCACCTGGATGGGAATAAACGCAGGACTTTTGCTACCAGGTCAACGCTGTTCGAAACCAGGGCTCAAGGGAAAACTGGAGGAATGAATGAGATGGTTCCGATGTGGAAGGTTCGGTCGCAGGTTCGGGGTGAGCTGGAGCACCCAAAAGCTCTCTGGATGGGACTGGATGAGGGTTTGTATTGTCCTTTAACTTCATCATGAAATGATGACACCATGAAATCCGAACAATTTAGCCAGAGGACGTAATTAATATAAATCAAATAGGGCAGTGGTTCTCAAACCTGTCCTGGAGTACCACCAGCCCTGCTCATTTTGGATGTCTCCCTCATCTATCACACCTGATTCAACTCATGAGCTCATCAGTAGAGACTGCTAGACCTGAAATGGGTGTGTCAGATATAGGGAGACATACAAAATGTGCAAGGCTGGTGGTACTCCAGGACAGGTTTGAGAACCACTGAACTAAGGGTGTATAACATTCACCGGGAGCAAGAATTTAAAATAAATCATCATCCAGTCCCATCCAAAAGCAGGCATTGAGCGTAGAATCGCTCCTGCTCACCAGATGGGAATATTCCAAGAACTCCTCCACATAACGCTCTAGAGGTCGACCGTTTGACAGATGGTGTACAGAAGATTGTCCTCAGCCTGTCTTCTTCTGTCAGCCAGATCCATGCACTGAGTCTTTTTAGGTCCTGGATCCTGTCACGGTGGATGGCTGTAATTAAACGACCGATGAAGGAGATATGCAAAATAGTTCTTCTTTAATCCATGAATCAAAATAATAAATAGAAGAACAACTCAGAGGAAACACAACCACGTACACATTGACATGAAACAATCCAGGACAAAGAACTAACAGAAACTGAGGGCTTAAATACACAGGGCAAACAAAAGAGCTAACGAGTTAATTAATGAGGGACGGTCAATAGGATGAATCAAATAAAACAGATGGGAAAACTGGGTCAAAGGAAAACAGCAACTGAACATCTGAAAACTAAGACAAGACAGAACATAACCCTGACAGTGACATCGCAATCATGTTGCATTGTGGTCTATGGATCTGCCTGAAGAGTACATATTGATTAGACTCACTCCCTCTGTCAAAATCGAGGGGTCGAGGGTCTGTCCAAATAAACTCCCTCGCCCACTTGATGAAGTTGAACGCAGTGTTTATTACAGTATATAAACTATAAAACATGTTTTCTGCCTAATTCTGTGATAGCAAATTTTTTTTTTTGCATTGTATAAAATCCATGAGGACTCAAAGTGTTTGTTGTACATAAACAGTCATAAAATTGTCATATAAGAAATAATATTACAGAATACAAATTAGTGGTTATTGTTCTGCAGTGTATTTGATTTAATTAAAAGCGAGAGATAGGAAAAAATAACACCTGTCAATTAGACAAAGGTCAGGAAATACTGGCATTACACTTGAAATTTCTCCCCATATCTGCAGACGAAAGCCAGTAAACACTGTCATGTTATCTTGCGTTCTGAGGCGGATACCTGGTGTTTGGGAATGCAATCGTGTGAGACGCTTCTGGGACTGGCAGGTAATTATACCCAGCCACTTTGATGACAGGCTTTGGCTCAGGCATTTCAGAGTGAAAAAAAACAACATTCGATATGCTGTGCAATAAAACGGGTTCCCTGGTTAGTCCAATTATCCAATCACATCCTCTGTTGAGGAAAAGTCACATGAGTTTTTTTTGTTGCGCATCAATAATGAGTAATTTGGTAAATGTATTGTGGTTTATGCGCATGTTTTCTTATCGGGTAAAAAAAAAAAAAAAAAGCTCCACAAGTTTTTAAACGCATTTTTTTAATATTATGTGCATCTTGCCGTTTCCAGCACACATTTTTTATGTGATATCACAAAATTTTCATACAAGGTGGATGTAAAGATAGCTTTACTCCCCTTAGTAGTGAGCAGTGACGCTGCTATTAGTTGATTATTTGGTAACTAAACAGAATTTCATAAAATTTAGAGACAACATGTCACAATGTTACACTGTACACTAACTGGCTACTGTTTTTATTAGTGCGATTTAAATTAATAAGCTTGTGGTTTGATTCCGATCTTGATTCAATATCGATTCATTTGAATAAATATAAGGTAGCTAAATGTCAATTTTTCTCAATTAAGGAAAAAATCTCTCAAGTAATGCTGTTAACATTAAAGTCCCCTTGTAGTCAATAATTATACCTCTTAAAACTCATCGTTAATCACCACAATTACATATTTAAACGTTTTTTCCTGAGAATTTTTTTAATTAATGCCTTAAAATAGCTTGTAACTCTAAACCCTTATATTAGCAACGCCTCCACTCACTCACACCAGCTCAGAGATACACTCGGTCAACTTTATTGTAGTAAACACTGCACACTGAATTTAATTCAGCCATACTGTATATGTTTGAACCAAAAACTGATTCAGAAGAAGTGGAAGAGTGAATTATACAGGCTCGTCTACAAGTCGATGTATCAGAATGGTAATGTGTTTAATGTATCGCTCTCTACAACACCGTACACATAACGGTTATTGATATGATTAGCCTTTTGCTTGACTATGTTATCAAGCTAATAATGTGATGCTAATGTTACACAAACCAAGTTCCCGTTCGCCATCTCCGAGTCAAAGAGCGCCTTCTAAAAACCAGCCTTAGGTAAACGCTTTAAAGAAATCAGAATATCAGTGGAGAAAGGCATAGTTCATCATAACATCGAAATATACATCATATACATAATTCACCCGCTATATTGCTAAATGTACACGGTTGTTCATACCAACAGTAAAATATACCGGGATAACCTGGCTTATCTTGAGACTTTTGAGAATGTCTTTGGTTCACTGCAGTTTTAAGGTGAAGATACTTAATAGTGTGCTATTCATCAATAAGATGAATTTGCTCATGGTTTGTCTTAAAGCATATTAAAAACACCACATTGACAGACAGACTTATTTTCACCACAGGGGGTCTTTAATATGATTTTTTTGAATAATAGTGATATAATATTTTAAATGATTGATTCAAAATATAATAAATACATAATACAATGCATATATTTAGCAAAATACTCTATTTATTTTTTCTAGATAACATCCTATGGTTATCAAATGGCTTTTCTGAGGTAAATGTAACATTGTGTTTACAAGCTGTATTATTGACCTCTTTCCACGGTTGAAACCCTGATTTAGCGATTACTTGAGATACGATACATTTCTTTAAGTTGCACTGTATCTTTCAACATACCTTCTGATGTTCATTCGTGTTAATTTACTATTAACAAGTAGTAAAGAGGAAGAGATGATCGGTTCACGCCCCGCTTGAGCGCCAAAACGTTTTTTATTGTTTGAATTTCGTAATAAAATTGACAGAATTTGAAAGCTGAGACTCTGTTTCATATAAAAATAACCTGTTCTGTTTTGTCTGTCGATGTCAGTGTCCCCTTTGCTTCTCGATTTTTCATTGCGTGTGTGGTGTGGCGTCAGAGCGTGAAAACAGTTTAATTTGCGTCAGCCACATTTTAACACAGATTTTTAAAAAATATTTTGTATTATTATTATTTATAATGTTTATTATTGTTTTTAATAATACGTTTTTATATAAATAAATTTTATAATTTTATAATTTATTTCTGACTTAGCCTTTGGCTTAAAAGACATTTAAAAAATAAAACGTCTTTCAGTACCAGCAGTGGCAGCTGAGATGCCTGGAGCAGAGAGGCGCAGACGGTCGAGCTCCCCCTGCAGGCGTCGTATCAGATCATCTTTAGCGTCCAGTTCAAGCTCCAGCTCGTCGATAAGAGCATCTCTTTGCCGTAACTCCTCAATCTTCAACTGAAGTGCGAACTGAAGATCTCTGAGAGTGCCCATGAGCCCTATATATATATATGGGGATAGACTGGGACTGTGGAGTGAAATAACTGAACAATCCAAATAAAGTAATGGTACTAAAAACTCAAGTTGCTCTGCTATATTTAAGTCTTTAAAGCTCGACGACTGTAATAGCCTATTAAGGTGCAAGCAGCGCTGCATAATAAGCCAAAGAAGCTACAACAAAACCAAATTTAGCCTATTTTTAATTTGTGAAAATATAGTATAGCAGAAGAAGACATTTACCTGAATAATACGATCGAGGAACATGGGAATTACAAAGACGGCGAAGGCGATTTTCCCTCAGGACTTACAGCTGGTCAGCTTGTGGAATAGCTTACTTGAGAAATCCAGAGTGTGAATGTTTGAATCATGTCTTCACAGCACTCGCGGTGATATGAGTGCGTGTGAGTGAGTGTGTGTGTGTGTGTGTGTGTGTGTGTGAGAGAGAGAGAGAGCGGGGGGCTGTATGTAGGAGGGCTCATTCTAATAATTAGCCTACATTTACCGATAATTAAATACTATGACCACAGTGTTTAGGGTAGACGACTTGCATAAACTGATGACACAAAATACTCGGTTTTCATTGCATTCAACCTTGCATTCAAGTCCCCATGAAATCAGATATTTTTGTTTTTTGGCTTTTAGTATGAATATGTTAGCCATACAGTTATCTCTAAGCTAGTGTGTGCTCCAAAACAATGACACAATTCGCATTTAGATGATATGCATTCAAAACTTACTTAATATGGATCAATGATTTTGATGACATCACTCTGCACTTCAGCTTCTCATCAGATTTTCTGTCCAAAAATGTTTGAATAAGTGGTGAACTTTTACATCTTGCATGGCAAATATTACATCCGTAAACAAAAATTAGCAAATTGCATACCTAAATGTAATTTATTCTAAATCGAGATGGAATCGCTAAAGAAATCGTTAAAATTAATTAAAAATAAAAAGAATGGAGAAATTCTTGATACTGTAATGTCCCCACTATGTTTACTAAATTATATGAATATTGAATGTCTTATTAGGAAAAAGGAGGAAAAATTATTATTATTATTTTTTTATTTATTATTTATTATTATTATTAATTTTTTTTGTGATGTCTTGTCAATTTGTCTAAGGTGTGATATTTGTCTTGTGAAGCATTGCTGATGTATGCTGTGTTGCTGGAATCAATGTTTTTAGTCATTTATTAAAAAGAAAAAAAGAAAAAAAAAAAGAAAAGATTTTCTGTCCAATCAAATGCTCACTAGAGTCTGAAGCGTCCCGCCCCCTACATTATACATATACGCTGAAGCTGCTAAAATCGGTCACTTGTTCACACAATTACGATTTTACACAGTGAATAGCACATAGTGCACTATATAGGGGATAGGGAACGATTCAGACAGTGTAAATATTTTTGGGGCGAATTAAATCTGGTTTCACGTTAGTGTCACACGAAGTGATAATAGCACAGAGCGGATCATAATATGTGCGAGTTGCCGCAGACCAGAGCCATAGAGAGAGAGAGTTGCGACACTCCCATAGACCTCCGTTGTAAATAATGGCGGCGCTTTTAACCGCCTACTTCCGGGAT
>FLSR01000624.1:37029-61505 GCA_900092035.1 Leuciscus waleckii
CGAGCTGCACCAATCACATGGGGTTATCTGTTTAGCTCGCCTCTGGCCCGCCTATATCAGATAACCCGATGTGATTGGTGCAGCTCGGATACAAGGGCATATTTAATGAGCATCATTACTCGACGCCAGAGTAACTCGCTGAGCAAATTCAACTTGTGCTCTCGCGAGAACTCTGTATTACCAGGGTAGCAGACTTCAGCTTCACATTACATCTTCCAATCAAATGCTCTCTAGAATCTGAAGCTCCGCCCCCTATGCTATAAACACCACATGGCCAAAGCGACCGTTGATACGTCACTGAGCAATATGGGTTGGAGATGTGTGTTCGGTTGCTCAAACGCTTGAGTTTTATTCCATTTTCCATTGGTTAAGAATGAAATGGCTAGAATTTTTTCACACCTCTACTATTGAATCTAACGTATCATCAGCGCTCGGATTCGCCTCCATAGTGCTGTCAACAGTCAAGTACGACTTGCAGTCTGTGAGGTAAACTAAACGCTATTGGCTATTTGAAAAGGGGGAGGAGCCATTCAATATATCCCGACTTAGCTTCCTGTTTCAGTGGAATACGTCAACGCATCATACAAAGCTACGCGTTCCAAGGCCTTTAAAGAGGACCTTATACAGTATGTCCTTTTTCAAAGTCTTGATTTTGTTTTTTGGGCTCTACTAGAATAGATTTTCATACTTGAATCTTCAAATAACACATTATTTTTCTTTGTGCATTATTTTTGTGCACATTTGCTTTTATATATTATATTATAATAATGGAATTATTATATTTATTTAAATGGAATTAAAAGGATGAATTTCTTGTTCAGTGTCATTTAGTGTTATTTATTTGCTATTATAGTGCTTATTTCTATACATTATGAAATCTTATTTTTATATTTACATTTTTCAATTTAGTTTGTGATTTTATGTGCTTTTATTATTATTTTATTTGATAAAATTATCAAATACATTTTTCATTTTATTATATTTTTATTTTATTGTATTTTTGCTTTGTCAGTTAACGAAGAGGATTTGAATAGTTTTAGTTTACAATAATAAACTGCTCTTGATTTCCTCACTCTTTAGAAAGCAGAATTCAATAATAATATCACATTTGTTGAATGTATAAGAAGTGAGCATCATAAATGTATCATAAAATCATTGGTCATGATGAGAATAGTACAACATTTGAGTGTTTGATTTGGTTAGGAATTGCCAGATCCCAGGTTGATTTCTTCTTCTTTTCCCCTCAGGATTATGAGCGCTCCCTCAGACAGCTCAGTCTGGATGATATTGAGCGTCTGGCCAGCCGCCTGCTTCACCCTGAGACAGAGGCCATGGATACCTCATATATGGACTAAAACACACTAGACTGATGGAAAAACTCCAGCTACCACATACATGGTTTGAGAAGTCCAGGCCAGGGAGAAGGATGTACTTCATATGGACTTCTAGGGAGGAAAATAAAAGTCAGACGTCCCCCTCACATCAGACTGGGCTTCTCTGATGTTCAAGAGGCCACGATGCTTAACCATTGCTTTCCCATCAGAGGAAACCAGTGGTGCTTTTAGTGCAACTTTGTAAATATTGTGTGCAAATGGTAAAACGATGATAATAAAAGGTGTTCTTGATCAACTTGATCACTTTCTTGCTTTAAAAAAAAGAAAGAAAATCGAGTGGAATTGACAGACAGCTTGGTTGTAAATGCACCTTTATTTTGCTTTTTGGGTTTTCGAAGTCATTCTAACATTTGGCCATAATGAAAATGATGCCTACTTTTTTTTTCTTTATGCATTTTGGTTTATAAAATGGAGGAGCTCTTGGGTTGAGTATGGATATATTATTGAACACAAGCTTAACATGTAAATGTCCAAAGGCAAATCAAAACACGGAGTTAAGCATGACGTAAACATCATTACTTTGTTTCTAACTCTGCTACTTGAACACTGGAGAAATGATTCATTTACAACAGCTCTACATGTGCAAAAAATTACATGTTTTATAAACCATTCTAACTGGCATGGTTGGTACATTCTTAAGAAATCTGTTACAGAAACAGAAAGTGTCTCTAAAACACCTTAGAAGTATTTACAATCCAACTTAAGACTAATATAATCTGATGTGATGTTGAAGTGAACTTACCAAATGTCAGTACTTTAGGACAAATTACCCAAGTTAATACACCGTTACCACATCCTTATTCACCTTTAATTCATGACATATTACATAGTTGGGCTGGGAGATAAGAAATCTTGAGAGAAATTTGCATAGTTTTTTTTTTTTTTTTTTCAAACCAATTCCAAGTGGTACCAGGGAGGTTTCTTTTAAGGGGATGCTTACATTATGATGATGTACTAAAAACAGAAACGTTTTTAATTTGCATTTTCCACTTACAGACGACACCATTGTCAAAATGAACCCTGTTCACAGTGTTTATCTGTGAAAACCTTTACAAATCCTGTATTCTGCCTCCAGGCCAGTAGTTGGCGATGTCACTTTGTAAAGTAACACTACGCGCTTATAGACTGAACACGTAATACACATGCGCATGATTCACCGTTTTCACAAAGTCACGTTTTTGTAATTTACATGGAGACAATAACGGTATTGTTTTCTTATACTTGCACTTTGAAACCGTTTTCAAAAGTCGTGTAAACGGCCCACATGTAAAAAGTAAAATCATAGCCATCTGGTCATCAAAGCATGTTTTCCACACCTTTTCCCTATATGGACACTGGGAAATATATTGAATCATTTTTCTGTATGTGCACAGTAATAAAAAACAATAATTTCCTACTGTTTGTTCATATATTTTTACTAAAACATTTGAAATTATGTGAAATGCCAAACGGGGACTTTTAATTTTCATTTCATTCGTTTTTGAGCGATGGTGCAAAACACTTATTTTGAACTGATTGGAATAAATTGAATTCCTAACATATATCTTTATTTTTTACTTGGAAGTTATTGCCAAAAAATGTAAAACAATTAAAAATCTAATCATAACAAATGTTGGTTAGTTTTATACAACAGACAAAATGTATACATTTTTGTAACTGTTTAATATATTTCCCAGCCCTATTACATTGTATGCATTTATAACAAATGTTCGTTCAGCATAGGAGTGAAACAACAATAAAAGTTACAAAACATAAAGGCACAATTAACTAGCAGACAAAAGGAACATTTCGGAGTAAAGAAAAACTTGCAATCAAATTGCACAGACAGCTGGAGTAGTGACAAGGAAATTCTTCGACAGCTGTAGTGATAGTAGGACTTGTAATAAATGCAATGTCAGAGGATATGCAACACACTGGTCTTCCTGTTCCTCGATAGTTCATCATACCACACGTGGACTTGGAGTTCAGCAAGAAAATGGATATTCAGCTTTCACATGTGGCATTTGACACCCTGGAGGTTTCAAAGGAGGAAAAGGGGAGGATGGGTGCTAGAATTACAGGCCTGATCTCTTCCATCTCTCCCTCTCTTCCTTTCCCATGTTGCTCTTTCTCTTCCCTCCCCAGTTTGGTCTCTCCCTCAGCAGCTGCAGCCGTCACTGGTAGATGCAGGTCTGTCATCTCTTAGTTTAATCTGGTCAGGGAAATCATACGTGTCCACAGTCTCCTGAAAGGTAAATTCATTTCAGATTAAGAAAATTCTGTTATCATTTATTCGCCCTCACGACATCAAAACTTGTAAGACTTTCTTTCTTTCGTGAAAATAAAAAGGAGAAATTTTGCAGAATGTTCATGCTGCACTTTTCCCCGCATACAACATGTGCCATTAAAGAAGTTCACATTACAAATTCACTACATTCCCTTTATTCAGGAGTCATAAAATATCTTTGTGCCCAAAAAAATACTAAAATTTTAAGTCTCCCTGTAGTCAATAATTTTATCCCTTAAAACTCATCTTTGATCACCAAAATGACATATTGAAAAAAAAAATTCTGTGAAAAAATATCTTCATGCCTTAAAATAGCTTGAATGTAACTCTACACCCTTGCCTCATTTAGTATATGTGGAATATGCTAATTAGCCCCGCCTCCACTCACTCGCGCGAGCTCACAGATTTACTCGGCCAACTTACTAAGGTAAACGCTGCACAATTTATCGCTCTTTACAACGCCGGTAACATAACGGTAATTAGTATGATTACCTTTTGCATGACTATGTTATCATACAGCTAATAATGTGTTGCTAATGTTACACAAACTAGCATATGTTCCCGTTCGCCATCTCAGTCTGCCTTCTAACAATCACCAGAAACGCTTTGAATAACTCAGAACGTCAGTGGAGAAAGGCATGTAGTTAAACATCGTAATATACATCATACACCCGCAATATTGCTAAATCTACCTGATTTTCCATATCAACAAAAAAATACACCGGGATAACCTGGCATCTCTTGAGACTCCCCTGCTAGTTCGCTGTTAATGATATGCTAAAGCCCGCCGGCACATCGACCTGATTGGTTACAAGGTAGTTTGTGACGTCAGAAACACCAGCAATTTCAAACTGTGTTTTTGAGACTGTCTTTGGTTCACTGCAGTTTTAAGGAGAAAATACTCAGCAATGGTGTTGACTTATGAATTTGCACATGGTTTGTCTAAAAGCATATTAAACACACCACATAGACATATAAACAACATTAAAAGCTTGATTTTCACCACAGGTGGACTTTAAGTCTAAACATCTCATTCGCATTTCTGAATATCTGACATCACTCGCATTAAATCTGCATGAATCTGTCTTCACGCAGCATATTTGAATATTGGTGAATGCGGTTTAATAAAAGGCAGAGGGCAATCATTCCAGTCTGTTCCCCACACAGAGGTGTACAGGTGTGCTCATGTACTATTGTTTGGAAAATTCTTCCAGGCAAAATCCAGTCATTTCAATAGGAATCCCAGCGATTGGCCAATTTGTGTGAGAGCGCAAGATTTCACAACCAGTTCAAGTGTGTCACACGGACTAATAGTGACTTTGGTGTGAGCTGTGCTTCATACATCATTACACTACTGACAATAGACAATGAAACTTTATGCCCACAAAATTTTGCTAATGTGACTGCACCAAAGGGTTGACTAGGGTTGTAACAGTAAGAGATTTTCACTGTATGATAACCATCTAGAAAATATGGTTTCCAGGGTTTTTGGTTTGAACAAATACTATATTAAACAAACTTGAAACCATTTTTTTATGGATTATGAGTCTCCCTTTTGTAAAAAAAAAAAAAAATAGCTGCAAGCGGCAGACATGGGAGTCTGAGCACTACTAACCCATGTGGATGAATAGCGATCCAGTTGAAATTGATCTTATGACGTGGTTTTTACAGCAAAGTTTATCTTGATCACTGAGAGTTAGGGTTTGATCATAATATGTGTGGACTAAGATGACTTAAAACCACAGTGGACTTAAAATGAGAAGTCCATGGTGGCAAGATTGTTTAGACGGAAATTAAATGTGATATATAATTTTGAGTGGCTTGCCTCAAGATTCGGCAAAAGGAATCCTTTTGTTTCAGGCCCTGTGGGTTTCAGTATAGCTTCCAGACAGTTTCAGTAGTGTCGGACGGGTGTGTGTCTGAGAGCAGGATTGGGATTATCCTGCTGAGTTTCTGACGCCCATACACTTTCAGGGCAGTACAATAAACAGGAAGAAAATCAGTACAAGCTGTTTATCTTCCATTTGAGTTATCTCTCTTTAGATTAGACAAAAATAAACCAAACTGCCCTTCCTTTTGAACAACATAAATGTGTTGACTGTGTGACTGTGACAGTTAACAGAATAATGGCAATAAACAAAATTATAAACTTGATATAAAATAGGGGTGTAATGGATCGTAGTTGATCCGTGATCCGTACAAACCAGTCACCGGGGTTCGAAACGCATGTGATGCGCGGGTTAATTGCAAAGTTCAACCGTCATAGAGCGAAAGTTTATGATTTTGATGTGTTTTAGCAATTTTTAACCATTCAAGTGCACGATAGAGAACTCAACTCAGTACTCGCACGCTGACAAAGAGCACGCAAACAACGAATTCAGTTCTCATTCTTTTTGTGCATCTTTTTGACTGACACCAACATGCAAAATTATGCTAAATGCCGGACTCTAGGAGTATCCTGGTCATGCAGTCTCTTAAGTCTTAAGTAATGTAAACAATTGAGAAAGAAAACGGAGGACATGTGCATTAGGTCTAAAGTGACAGCAGCCTAATATACCTCACTTTAGAGGATTTAGTAATAAAGCACATGAGCTGTAGAAACTACTTTTATGCTGATTTTTGTTCTGAAAAGAGCAGCGTGAACATTCTGCTAAACGTCTCCTTTTGTGTTTCATTGAAGAAAGTCTTAAAGGTTTTGAGACAACATGATGGTGAGTGAAATGTGACAATACACAATGTTTTTATTTTGGGGAGAATCTCTCAAACATGGTGATATATGACTGATTATTTGCTTTTTTCATCTTATATCAAACAGGATCTAAAGTGAAAGTCAATCTGAAGTATTCTCGACTTTCTGTACCTGTTTAAGTGCATTGCGAGCGATGGTTTGGAAGGCCTGCTCCACGTTAATGGCTTCTTTGGCACTGGTCTCAAAATAGGGGATGTTGTTCTTACTCTGACACCATGCTTGTGCTCGCTTTGTTGTTACCTGTTCAAAATACAAAGGATTTGGGGATGAAATGATGCATTCAATCTGAAAAACTGGCAATCAAAAAATGGCTTACAATTATTTTATTACGTCACTTAATATTTTCTTGATAGGAAAAGTTCTAGTTCTGGTATATTGTTTGATATTTGCCTATTCAGGGATCATATTTCTGCAGGTTTTATAAAGTTAGACCCTTTTAAGACTAGGTAAAGAAAATGTATGGAATAAATGGAAGGGAGCACAGTATATCAATACATTGGAGTTATATTAGCAACACTTCAGAGTTTTAAAATGCAACTTACAACAGATATCCATTACTTTTCAATACATTTTACCAAAAAAGTAGTTTGTATCGCTCTGCTCCCAAACACTAGAATATGGAAATATCTTTTACTGCAAAGAACTGCAAAAAAAAGTGTTCTATTTTGTCTTGTTTTTCAGTGCAATTGTCTAAAAAATGCTTAAATCAAGATACATTTGAGCTGCAAAATGACATAAACTATGAGTTCTGAGAAGAATAACGAATTAAGTGAATTTATGATTAAAACAATAACAAATATCTGCCATAGGGTCAGAAAAATCTACTTAATTCCAAGCGAAGTTATACAGAAATGTGTTCTTCTTTTAAGCATAAACTCACTTAATTTTGTTCAGTTTTTCAAAACTTCTTGAGCATCAAATCATCATATTCGAATGATTTCTGAAGGATCATGTGACACTGAAGACTGGAGTAATGATGCTGAAAATTCTGCTTTGATCACAGGAATAAATTACAGTTCAACATTACAATAGAAAACAGTTATTTTAAAATGTAATAATATAATTTAATTTTAACTTAATTTTCAACAATATTATTGATCTGACTTACTGACCCTGTTGTATCATGAGAACTGAACTGAGCTGGACGATGACATCATCTTTTGCAGAACTGCTTCTAGATGTAATGAACTAATTTAATAATGTTTACAGCAGAACTGAACTGACTTCAGCGAACAGCAGCCGAAATGCATATTTCCTGTTATCACTGTAATTTAAAGCTCCTTTGAAACAATCTGTATTGTATAAAGCGCTGTATAAATAAAGGTGCCTTGACTTGGCATTCCCGCGCACTGAACTCTGGAGAGCTCCAGCATTATGTCTGATGGCTGCGCACAGGTCAAGCATTGCGATGCAAACACAGTTCAAACGATTTCAGTTTTGCCCTCATTTGCAGCTGACCTTTCGAAGCACAGCCCATGATTAGCACACAATCTGCATGACACAAAGATCAAAACAAGATGGCCCGACAGAACAGCAAAGGCAGATCCTGACATTCAGAGGAAATGAACGTGATTTAATGTATCAAAGCAAACAGCAGGAATTATACCTGATCTAAGCTCAAAAACCTGTCTATTTTCATTACTAACCATGTGTACGTCCAGTTTGCTTGCTATCAAACAACCTTGTTCAGTCGCTGCCCAGTGACTCTATCTGCAACGCTTTTCATGTGGAAACCTCACCGTGAGTCGTGTGAAAGGACTTCAGTCTTGTCTGCTACAATTTTATTTTAGCCTTTTAAATATTGTCAGCTATTTATTGGGTATTTTACGTAAGCAATTTTATGTACACTACTGATAAAAAATGTGGCTGTATTATTTGATCAAAAAGACAGTAAAACGTGAATATTGTGAACTATTATTATTACAAAATGAAAATAACAGTTTTTTTATTGCATTATATTTTAAACTGTAATGTATTCCTGTGATCAAAGCTGAATTTTCAGCATCATTCCTCCAGTCTTCAGTGTCACATGACCCTTCAGAAATCATTCTAAGAAACATTTCTGATTAATATCAATGTTGAAAACAGTTCATATTTTTGTGGGAACCAGGATACATTTGTTTCAGGATTCTTTAAAGAATAAAGTTAGAAAGAACAGCAGTCATTTGAATTGGAATAGTCTTTACTGTCACTTTTGATACATTTAATGCATCCTTGTTACTATTATTATTATTATTTAAAAAAAAGATCATACTGACCTTTGGCAGCCATTAAAGGGTTAGTTCACCCAAAAATGAAAATTATCCCATAATTTACTCCCCTTCAAGCCATCCTAGGTGTATATGACTTTTTTTCTTTTAGCCAAACACAATCAGAGTTATATAAAAAAATATCCTGACTCTTCCAAGCTTTACAGTAGAAGTGAATAGAGCCTGAGTTTTAACTAATAACTATAATCACTGGCTCCCAGTAACAGCCGTACGCGAGTCTAGTTCCAGTGGAAGAGTGACCTCTGACCCGACGCATGACGTATTGATGAACGAGGAAACTTAGAGGATAGAGTAAAACAAAACACCGGTCACGAATTAGAAGTCTAAAAGGAGAATTTTTAAAGAGAAATGTGGGAGGAGCTTGAGTTTGTTGCTCAGTCCTATTTGTTGAACTGTGAGAGGCGTCGACTCTCACCTAAGCTTATGTTACTCCTACATCATACGTCATGCGTCGGGTCAGAGGTCACTGTTCTGCTGGAACTCGACTCGCGTACGGCCATTACCGGAAGCCAGTGATTATGGTTTATACACGTAAAATATGGATACTGTTCTTACAAAAACACATAACTTCGCTTCAAAGGTCTTTATTAACCCCCTGGAGTCGGATGAATTACATTTATGATGGATGGATGCAGTTTTTGGGCTTCAAAATCTACGGTACCATTCACTCCCATTATAAAGTTGGGATGAGCAAGGATATTTTTTAATATAACATTTCTAGACCATTGAGAATCTCACAGCTCAAGCACTCGTTCTCCTCTTTTTCAACTCTCTAAAACTGAGAAGTACCATCCTAGCATTGCCGGTCTGCACACTGACCTGTCGGTTCTCCAGGTCGATTTTGTTGCCCAGCACAACAAAGGGGAAGTTCTCTGGGTCACGTGGACTGGCCTGAATGAGAAACTCATCCCTCCAGCTGTCCATGGTCTTGAATGTCGTGGGAGCCGTGACATCATACACCAGCACGCAACAGTCGGCCCCTCGGTAGAAAGCCACGCCGAGAGACTGAAATCTCTCCTGACCTGCTGTGTCCCAAATCTAAAGGAAGAAAATCGAATTAGTCATGGTAAACTACACTTAATAATACTTTAGCCGCATTATTAACAATGTAGCACAGCCTCTTCAACCTTATTTCTTAATTATAACACTTATAAACAGAGAGAATTCAATGTTAAAGACTAATATGGGTTTCATGAATGTATTCATTAGTAAAGTAATCATGAGTAACAGCTCAAAAAGAATAACTACATTCATCTTACTGTTGCAATATTAACAAAATTATTTTACGGGAATAACTTGCAAGCACTGCTTGTTTGGGCATGAGGGATCTACATCACATGACTGGTCATACAGGTTAGAGAAACATGGCTGGCAAGTCAA
Source organism: Leuciscus waleckii (assembly GCA_900092035.1). Classification (NCBI taxonomy): domain Eukaryota; kingdom Metazoa; phylum Chordata; class Actinopteri; order Cypriniformes; family Leuciscidae; genus Leuciscus; species Leuciscus waleckii. The sequence goes on from FLSR01000624.1 coordinate 47,089, forward strand.
CACAACATGGACTGTGCTTACAGGGAAAATACCAGGGGATTACTAGACACGTCACTAAATGTGACTTATTTATCTCACATGACCGGCATGTTGGATCAGAAAAAATGTTTATATCATCAGAATGAGTGTAAAACATTGAGATGAGATCCTAACGATAAGCTATGAGTAATTACAGAATTTCATGTGTTTGAGATGACTGTATTGCCTATTATGCAGAGCTTTAACCACATCACATGACCAGAGATGATTATTGCCATAGGGCATTGTTCACAAAATAATGGTTGTTAAGGAAATGACAGAACACGTCATCCCCAGAACACACTGTTCTCTTACTCTTTATGAGCAGTATCCAAACAGTTCATATAATAGCTATAATTACTGATATGATAGGTATAAGAGTGAATCTGATTCAAGAAATATTTAGAAAATATTATTTTACTCCAAAAAAAAAAGAAAAATTATTTATTGAAAATGTAGATTTGGCATATACATTTCCATAAGTATTGTGTCACTTTTGGCTTGCACATTTATCTTTACTTTTGTCACATCTGTTCTGTTCATGTTTTACGTTTTCATGTCTTTTATTTTGAAATTTGTCATAGTCATGTTTTCTGTTTTTGTTGTCATGTGTTTCCATCATGTGATCTGGTCATGAGGTTCCTTTGGTTCTTGTGTTTTCATTGGTTTGTCTGGTCAGGTGATTCTCAGTTCTGTCTTGTCATTGGTTTATCGCCTTGATTACTTTATCTTGTTAGTGATTAGCCTTTGAGTATATGTCACACTCATGTTTCGTAATCTATTGTCTACCTTTGTTTGTGTAAGCATGCAGTCAGTGAGTCTCTTGTTTGTCAGGGTAATAGTGATGGGAGAAACTAAGCTTTTTGAAACTTCAAATCAACTAAACCAATTGTTTCGCAAAACGATTCAGTGTTTCGAAGCGCCCGAAATGACGCCTGCTGGTCAGAACATGTAAATGGAGATGAAATGTCTTTATAATATGTGATATTTTATTAAATGGTATGTCTTGCTTTGTTCGTTTTATGGAGAGCTTGGTCAATCAGACCAATAAGAGACTTTTAACTACAACTCTTCCTTTTTACTATACAAATGTGTCATAGCACAGGTATGTCTGTAAGATGTCTGCTAAAGATCTGTTCATCTGGAAAACATCTGATAAACATCTTAGAAAAAAGCAGTTTACATACATTCTAAATCTTAAACATCTTAAAAACCTCTTCTAATGTCTATATGACATCTAACAGGAAACATCCTAGAGACGTATTGCAAATGAGCAAACACACACACACACACATAAAAAAACATCTTGCAGATGTAAATGCAGACATCAAATAGATGTCTCCGAGATGTATTTATCAGGGGTGTACAAATTTATAACATTGATCCGAGATCAGGTAAAAAAATCCTATATAGACACTGGTTCATGGGTTCACAGAGATCATCGCCCGCTAGTGATGAACCATTGAAATTTCTTAACATTTTGAAACAGTTGATTAACATCGGTTGAAATCACATGACGTTGGCAGTTTGATACACGCATCCCAATCACTGGTTCGACACAAATGATTCGCAAAGGTTTCAAAGCTTTCTGAAAGCGCCCATCATTTCAAGGTTTATTTCTGTATATGTTCTAGGCTAATAACATTAATAACAACTAGCCTTTTTAAAATTCTTACTTTATTCCCCTCTAATTTATCATAATACCCGTAAAGCTGCTTAAAAGCATGTGTATTGAGCACATTACAAATTAAATGAAAACTAATTTTCAAAAGAAATTATGCACAAAAAAATTCCTACTAATACATTTTTTATAATTTTACTTTTTTTTACTTTTCTTTTGGATTTTGAGAAGAAGTATGACACTTCTTTGAGAGATTCACCCATATAGGAATTACACTTCCATTTAAAAGTTTGGTATTTTTTTATGTTCTTTTCTGCTCACCAAGGATGCATTTATTTGATCAAAAATACAGTAAAACAGTAATAATGTTTAAAACAACTGTTAACAATTTTTTTTTTTTTTCATAGATTCTAAAATTGTAATTTATTCCTGTGATCAAAGCTGAATTTTCAGCATCATTACTCCAGTCTTCAGTGTCACATGATCCTTCAGAAATCATTCTTTGATGAATAGAAAGTTCAAAAGAACAGCATTTATTTTAAAAAGATTGAAAACTTTTTACATTATAAATGTCTTTACGTCACTTTTGACCAATTTAATGTATTCTTGCTGAATAGAATATTAATTTCTTTAAAAACCACAACAACTGTACCGTCCCCGAACTTCTGAATGGTAGTATAAGTGAAATCTTATGAAATAGACATGAATGCAAACCTGCATGGTGACCAGTCTGTCGTCCACCATCACCTCCTTGGTCAGGAAGTCGGCTCCGATAGTGGCCTTATACTGATTACTGAACTTATTATTCACATACTGGTTCATCAAAGAGGTCTTCCCAACTCTGACGAAGACAAACAGGACAAAAGGATTCAGTAAGCAATGCTTCAGAAACATGTGCAGCTGAAATCATCATCTTCAAGTCTTGATAACATTCCTCATCAGTAAGATGAGATACCGCAGAGAAAGTGTGATTAAGTGTGAGCAAATTCCAACGGCACCTACACTGATGTTGGAAAGTCAGGGGAATTCCTTGAGTAATGTCAATAGGCAATAATGTTTACATGTGTACAGCTACTTTAAACACAGGCCTACATACATACAGAGGACAATGTGCCACAACTGATAAGAGCATTTGAGCTCCATGAAGACTGATAATAACAATCTAAACCTCACTGATGTTGCATAAACACTTACCCAGAATCCCCTAGGATGATCACTTTGAGCAGCACCTTCTTACGAGAAGCCATGATGTGTAGAAGAACGCTACGAAGCAGAGAAGGATATCAGATATCAGACAGAAGAATCTTTATTTTCTGCAGATAAATGCTTGACAGGTAAACCTACACTGTAAAAAGCCACTATTTTAAATCATAATGTACATTATTGATATGAACACTAATGAATGTGTAATGTGTCTAGTTTACATTTAAATATTGTCATGAGGTCATAGATGTACTGAGGTCCTTCACAAAGTCGGATGTTTATCATTTAAACAGATGTTGTTTTGGGATAGTTTATATATTCATAAGCCTATATATCACAGAGGCTGCAAGAACTAATGGCTTCAATCAATAATGACAATCTTTGATAACTGTCATTATGAATGGGTCTTGTGTTCTTATATAGATTTGTAACGTTCAATTTGTATTTATTAAATATTTGTATAGCCTTGAATTTGCCTAATATTTAATGGGAAATTAAAGGAACACGTAATCAGATTAATTCAAATGTGGTTTAAATGTTAGTTGCAGAACTAGTATCAAGATTTGCAATGAACGTAATTTTAAAACGAAGGGAAAGAAGAGCAGTGATCAAACTACACCTTCAGACTCAGTGGCAGAAGTACAAAGAATTAATTCATGTGATTCATTGAGTCATGTGACGTCACTGCTGTAAAAACATGGCAGTTACATAGTAACAAATGCTTTACTGAAACGAGTATAACAGAAGCGAAAACCACACGGCCGTATAAACCACGAAGTATTTGTTCTGTGTAACCAAGTAGTTTGTCTGACAAGGACATAATGGCACAAAAAAATACTAACCAGTCAGAACGATTTAAGCATAAATAACCCATTATGAAATCAATAAGTGCAAACACATACAAAAGGCAATTGGGTCTAAAAGTATCTAATATTCTATGCAGCAATCACCTTGACAGATTTTGTGAGAAAAACAAATTTACCTTCTTCACGTTTACCGTCGCGGCTGTTTTGATATTCGCTGCGCGTCCGAATCTTCCGGAAAGCTATTTGACACAAAAATAACCAGTGTTTTTAATGATCCAGAAGCACATCAGCTGTTGTCGAGCATTATATGTTTCTTCCTAGCAGAACAGGACATGACTGTAGAATCACAAGGGTATGACGCAAAATATTGATGTTCGAATCGTATTTCAGTCGGTTCAATTTAGTGATTCATTCGAGCCGATTCGCAAGGCATTTACTTTAGGGAGAAATGAAAACTATGAGGTTGGAGACACGTTAGAGGCTAGAGCGTTTCACAAAACAAAAATGTAATGAATGAATGTAATAAAATGTATTTTACAACAAAATACCGAGTGGAGACTTTCGAGAACACCTTTGAGCGATATGTCTCAAACGAATCGGTGACTTAGGTTTCGACCGTTTGAAATTTAAATGAACCGTCCAGACGAACCGATCGCTTAAAAATGAATCGGACTTCCCATTACTAGCTTAAAAGCCCTCCCTCATTTTCGAATGACTCCAAGATGGCAGGAGGAGGAAATTAATTAAACCACTTTTAACTTAGTTTATACAGCATTAAACGTTATATTGATATCTTCTCGCTTTTTGAATAAATGAACGTACAACAAATCTAAACAAATAATAATAATAGCCTAAAAAAAACAACTTTCCATCACTATTCGCTGGTATCCTAAGTGTTATGGATATGCAGGCAGACATTTTAATTAAAGAATTAAGCTAGTAAACTTAACGTAATTATACATATGTATATGCAATTCAATTATATCTGGATAGATGTACAATTTGACAAGTGAAAAAAAAAAAAAACAGGAGAGGCTCGCGTGATCGCTTTTGCCTGATCCCCGTCCCTCCCGGTCCCTCCCTCTGTCATGTCATGTGATTTGCACATTTTGATCATTTGTGTCTAAATTCTGACCACACTTCCTCAATGCCTCACCTAGCCTACTTCCTTAACTCATTTGTACGCAAATACACTAATAGATTCGACGCATTTCGAACCTTTTTGAATGCTATTTTATTTATTTATTTATGTAGCGTTTATTTGTGTAATTCAATAGAATTCCCCAAGAACGCTACTGTGATATTGAAGGCCACAGATGAAATTGTAGGGGTCCTGATGTTGGATAAGGGGCGTGGAGAAAGCTGCCATGACATGCTGTGATTGATAGGTGTTTCATCCAATGAGCTGAACATACACCCTAACGTCACCAATGCATTAGCCAATCGAATGTCTTGTAGCTTACTCCAGACCCATCTTTGACAGCCTACGGTTATGCGCAGAAAAGCGAAAGCTCAAAACATGTCGTTCTTCCAGTGACTGTACTCTGTATTTCCCACATTTCCAGCATGACAGTGAGCGTTTAGGTTTACACGCTGTGATTGTGTAATTTGGTAAAAGGGTCGACACACGGTAAGGAATTATTCTATCGAACCGGTTGTGCTAATTTTTCGATCTTTCTCCTATGATGTAACCTTGTTCTGCTGTCAGCAGCATCACACCCTGCACACGGCTCATGTCTGTCGGGAAATATTCAATATAACTGCAAATTGACTACAAATTAATTAATAAAATAGTTGCATGAATGGGTTGTGCAGAGTGCAGACTAGTGCTCTTTATTAATGTAAAACACAAGTACATATGTGACATGCAAATACACAGTATGTGTGTGAATATCTACAGCAATATCTTCTATCCAGCAATATCAGTTACCCTTTTATTTATATATTTACATATTTATTTATATGTATGCATGTATTTACACACATACAAACACACACACACACACACACGTGTGTAAATACATTACATACATATGTGTGTGTGTGTGTGTGTGTGTGTATATATATATATATATATATATATATATATATATGCAGACTATGTGTGTGTGTGTGTGTGTGTGTGTAAATGATATTAATAAAGGATAGCGAGAGAGATATTGCTGTAGTTATTCAAGCCCAGTATCAGTTAGGCCTGTCCTCTTATTTATTGAGCATCTTTTGCTTCTGCATCTCTATTGATTAAGCCACAATCTGTTGTTCATGTATAGCAGCTTTACACTCAGTGCATGGATCTTTCTGTCTCTTGCAGAGATGGAAACTCTTATTCCCATCATTAACAGACTGCAGGAGGTTTTCCTCACAGTTGGAGCCGAGATCATCCAGCTTCCTCAGATCGTAGTCGTGGGATCACAGGTGAGTCATTCATCTAACAGTGAATAGTTTGAAGTTGCGTCTTTATGCAGACCTTCCCTACATAAGGTATGATCTCTGTTTTGTGATGGTACATGATGCAAGTAGGCCGACATGTATATACCCTGTGAAGTCAAGCATATGCTCTGTTTATATGCTCTGTTTGTCTCCTAAATAAATCTGCAGAGCAGTGGAAAGAGTTCAGTTTGGAGAGTTTGGTTGGACGAGACTTCTTGCCCCGAGGTTCAGGAATAGTGACGCGGCGCCCTCTGGTGTTACAGCTGGTGAATGTGCCATCGCTGGAGGAGAGGCGCAAACATGACAATGGTAACAGCTTACAAATGTGTCAGGATTTATCAGAGCTGTATTCTGTTGACTGATTGTGTCTCCAAAATAGTGATATCTCTAGACAATATATCTCTAGAGAGTATTTTGGGGCAAGGTTTTATGACATGGCCGGAAAGTTTTAAATATACTGAAAAAAAAGAGTATTTCACACAAGAACACGTCTAGCACAAATGCGCTTGCTTTGCATGCTTTAAATAGAAGTAAGTCAAATTTATTTTCAATGTTCTTAAAGGGAAAAAAAAACATTTAAGAAATGTTCTGGGTTCAGTACAAGACATTTCGTGAGAATAAATGCTAAAATACACACTATTTTCAAAGTATAGCCATAATACCCCTAAACATTTACCTATAGGCTAACATCGCTTAGTAGTTACACTACCGTTCAAACTCTGTCTGTAAGTTTTTATAATGCATTTTTAATATAAAATACAGTAAAAAACATAATTTTGTGAAATATTATTACAACTGAAAGTTTTGTAATAAAAAAAAAGAAATACAATTGAAAATTACAATTGATTTATTTATTTTTATTCCTGTGATGCAAAGCTGAATTTTCAGCATCATTACTCCAGTCTTCAGTGTCACATGATCCTTCAGAAATCATTCTAATATGATGATTTGATGCTCAAGAAACATTTATTATTATTATCAATGTTGAAAACAGCTTAATAATTTTGTGGAAACAGTGAAAAAATTTTCAGGATTCTTTGATAAATAGAAAGTTCAAAAGAACAGCATTTATTTGAAATAGACATTTTTGTAATATTATAAATGGCTTTACTTTTCATTTTGATCAAATCCAGAGAATAGTTGTTAAATTCGCTACAGTAATAAAATATTTTTAATAAATTAATAGATAATTAAGAATATTATTAAAAAGAGAGCTTCATATTTCTTAAATATGTGCATCATATTTCTTGTCCCATAGACTTCCATTGTAAGTGCATTACTGTAAATGTGGGTTTTGCTCTTTTTTTCTTCCACACATACTTAACTTGTATTGAACCCGGAACATTCCTTTAAAGGGGTCATGACATGACAAGTTAAATTAGCAATGATCTTTGTGTAAATGACGGTTTTATATGGATAATGTTTTCAAAACACTAACTCGCGTGCAATATCGAGTGTGCGTTGATGCTGTTTCCTATGCAGTGACGTTAGCCAATCATAACAGTGGCCGTTTACTGACAAGCCTTTAAAGGAGCCGCCTCTTAAAAACAGGTTATTTCAGATTCAGACAGAGTGTCAAGAGTGAAGGTTGAAAATAATATTGTTTTTGTGTGTGCAAACATTATAAGTGAACCTCAAGGAACATATCACAGCCCCTTTAACGTCTGCTCACTATGACGTATTCTGATCTTTCTGTGACTTTGTTCCTAATACGCTTACAGTAACATTTCTTCCTAACACTCTCTCTGCTTTCCTTTCTTCGCTTTCTTTCTCAGGAAATGGAGCAAAACAAAACTCTCAAAACACCTATCCAGGTCTCTGTTTTTCAACACGTTTGTCTGCATGATCTGTCCAGATCGCTCTCCTGGTGTGGTTCCCATCCCACTACTGTTTTGTAAATGTCATTCTTTGTGTTGTGTTTTTTTTTTAAGTGAAAAAACTGGTATTGTTTTTGTTTCCACTCTGAGACTAGAGCAAATGCACGTTTGGTCTCCAATCTCTCAGTCGTGTGCTCATGTATATCCGGCCACTGTAACTTTTCTGGTTGAATATTGATTTTACAATTTGTTCACTTCAGTTCGCTTTGCTGTGAAAGCCTGTAAAATGCTTTTATTCTGTTGAGGTCTTTTAAAGGAAGAGGGTTTCTGCAGATTCAGTGTCATTAATATTGATTTGTATTGTCTTGTGTTCTTGTTATCTCTCTCATTCTCTCTTCTAAAGGTATCAAAGCGAGGAATGGGGCACATTCCTTCACAGCAAAAACCAGGTAATTACAAAAGTTCTCGTTTGACACTAAAGCCCTATTCGGACTGGACTAGTTTTCATGGAGGATGTTAAAGACATTTGTGTTTCACAGGCGTATTTTGTGATTTTAATCCTGTCCGAATCTGCCACGTCTGTGTTTTTCTCACACAACCTCAGTGAAAAATCCAGAGCGAATCACCTACTGTTCTCAGGAGATCTCATCCTGCTCCAGTGCGAATGTCTGTGATTGCCGATATTGTATTATTCTAACATGTTTTTTGACCTACCTGAACTTTTGTGCACCAATCTTTTGCATGCTTTCATTTAATTAAATTTCAATGTGGATGGTGTCCGACCAAGAAATAAAATGATAAAATTAATAAATATAGCCAAATCGCAGAAACTGCCCTTTTTAATATCAGTGTAAGATACGTAAGATAATTCTCTGCTCACTTATGTGGGTTTATTATGATCAGCCACTTCTATAAACTCATGTGAAGTTTATATAAATATGGTGTTAATAATAAATTAAAATGATATCAAAATGAAAATAAAAAGCAAACACAGCGGATGACCTTCTGTATAGAAAACACACACTCTGTAATAAACACGGAGATGTTAGTGCCGTCCGAATCAGTACATGAAATCACAGACATCGAGTGATACGAACTGTAACTCAAACATCATTTAGAAAACTAGTCCTGTCCCAATAGGGCTTAAGTTTAAAAATTCAGAACACTTTCAAACCAAGCTTGTTATCACGTCTACTCTATAAAGATGCTGTTTTTTCTTTGCTCAGATTTTCACAGATTTCAATGAAATCCGGAAAGAGATTGAGGATGAAACAGATCGCAATACCGATAATAAGGTGCAGTGGAACTCATGGCACTCATCAGTGTTTCACACAGTTTGACACACACACACTTGTCGTACCATTTGAAGGCCTGGATTTAAATGATCTCATCTAGTTGTTCCTTTTTCCTCCTTAGGGCATCAGTCCAGAGCCCTTTACCTGAAGATCTACTCCCCAAACGTGCTCAGTCTGACCTTGGTTGACTTGCCTGGCATCACTAAGGTAACAACAATGACTGTGCATGTTATTTTGCCATGTAATGCTAACAAACTCATTTGCTTTAGGATAAAAAATTCGAAATATCATATTCTATTTTATCTCTTGAAATCAAATTCTGTCAATTAAACGTTATTTAAGTACAATTAATTATTTAAAAAATGTGAACCCAAGATGCTACAATTCTTACAGTAAAAAAAAAATCAATACAAAAAATTCAATAATTATTGATTTGAATAAAGTTGTAATGCATTATTTTCACAAGGCAGTTTGGGACCTGTGAGTATTTGGGACCTTGTCAGTATTGGAGGTCTTAAAGTGACAGTAACCTAATATACCCAATGCTGTCAGTGTCTTTAATGTTAATCAAACAACAACAGGAAAACCTAAACTTAAAGCACTGTTTGTATCTGTATCTTTATGTTGCTATTTATTTGTCCTATTGTCTTTTGTTTCTTTGTTCTTATTTTATTACTGACTGATTACTTGCTTACATTAATATTATTTACTTATTTCAGACAAGTATTTGTTTTGCTTATAAGGCTTTGGTCATATTACTCAGTGATCATGTTATTAAAGCTAAATAGTACACCGTTAGACTAGCCCAAGTTGCCAACTAGCTATTTCATTGCATTACAGTAATAAAAAAAAAAGATATTATATCAGATTTGTGAAGACTCTGCACTCAAAATCCCCCTTTCCAAGTATGAAAAAAAATTGTAAACTAAATTAATGCACCATATTTGAAAGTCAAATCCAGTGTCTAGTTCTTCCTAATATGAAATGAAATTAAAATCAGCGCTGAAATCACAGAACGTGAAGAAAATACTTTAAGCAGGGATTATATCGAAATCTTCTGTGTTGGTAGAAAGCTTTATAGACCACATACACACTGCAGCTAAATTCAGTTGTCCGTTCACCTTTTAGGCTTTATCCGGTTCTGAACACACACAGCTCAGAATTTACAGGAGTGACAACCACATAAAAAATAAATCAACACAGTGTGTATGGAAACTAACTGAACAGTTGTACAACGAGAGATATGAGAGACGAGAGACACGTTAAAATACGCTCAGATGGGCGAGTTCAATACAATAGCAGCACCTTTATTCACCTTAACAATTAATAAAGCAGTCTTAGCAAAAACACTTTAACATTTTCCAAATGCTGCGGTCAGTTTGGGTGAAAAACTAGCAGATTGTTACATCGATACGATGATGTATCGCCACATGCTCTTTGCCAGAATGAGCATCGATACAGCTTCTGTAGCAACTCCACAGAACGTGTGCAGACTAGTGGACTGTGCTTAATTTGAATACAAGAACAACCAAATTTAAAAATGCAAGGTTTATGATATTAATTAACGTAATACTCTATAAAAAATAGAAGGCCTGTGAGCAAATATAATAGGATTGCCTGATATCAAGAGTTGTAATCCCTCAATCACAGCTTCACGATTGGGAAATATTCTGATATGCGCAGGTTTTTTGAAAACGCTGGAAGGCTTGAAGTTTAGCGGTCTCCAGTGCCATATTCTGTTCAAAGAAATGTGTAATACAGCAAGTCTGTGTTCATTCATAATGAGGCTTGTGTTATTTTCTGCCATAAAATCTATAAGCAAAATGTCTGTGATTAATTGTAATAAATCCAAATATCTCGACTGTAACGTCTGCATTTGTGATTCCCTAATAAATGCACTTGCGCAACAAACGTTTTGATCATGATCATCTGGAAATGTTGAAATAGTAGGTATATTACTATGTTTCGGCTATTATTTTATTCGCTTTCATAAGTCTAGAGAGTGTTCATTGATTTGTAAAGGACTTTATAACTGATAATAGTTGTATAACTGACCATTGGGACTTTGTTGCTGATAGACAGCCGTAATGTTTAAGCAATTGTACTGTAAAATTGTGGCAAATCACCATTGCTCTCCATCCAGTACTTCAACTCCAGTCCAGTAGGTGGCAGAAATGCAGCTTCAACTTCTTTTGATGTTTTAGTGGTGGTTGGAAAACTAATGGAAAAGGTGCATTTCTGCATTTGTGACATTTTAATGCAAAAAAAACAAAAATACATTGTGATGTAAGAAGCACAACTCAGAAGTCCCTCTCAAACCAAGCAGCTTTGTTTTGGTCAAAGCGGCAAATGGGCATGACAAACTTGAACCCATTGCAAAATCTTGTTTGGGGAAATCATTCGCCCTCACTCAGAATTCCCAATCTCATGGATTCCTATTGAAATATCTGGATTTCGCCCAGTAACAATGTAACTTTCAGAACAAATGTAAATATATCCGCACTTTTAAAGATAAAATATTGAAATCCATTCCTTCAATTACCCATTCAGTCTCTTTTAATATTGCGTGATGTTTTTTGTGTAGGTCCCGGTTGGTGACCAGCCTGAAGATATTGAGACTCAAGTCCAGGAGATGATTCTGTCCCACATCTCCAACCCCAACTCCCTCATCCTGTGTGTATCTCCCGCCAACTCTGACCTCGCCACATCTGATGCCCTTAAACTGGCACGAGAGGTGGACCCAGATGGTGAGCGACATGCAGAGAAGTCCAGATGTCATTATTGCACCATTGAATGGCATTGTGGGAAGGGAATGTACTCATTATCTGTTGCGCTCAGGTCACAGGACGCTGTTGGTCGTGAGTAAGCTGGATTTGATGGACGCGGGGACAGATGCTCTGGAGGTTCTGCTGGGCCGCGTCATACCAGTCAGACTGGGCATTATTGGTGTGGTCAACAGGTCAGTTGCTTTAAACATTTTTTGAAAATGCAAAACATGATTTTTATTTTCCCCAAGGCAGATTTGAATGAGATTAGAAACATAAACGTTGTCATAACTTTATCATAAACATACATTTAAAAAGCAACTTTAGATGCAAAATTGAACCTCCAAAGCAGCAGACTTGTATTTAAAGGTTTAGTTCACTTAAAATGGAAAACTAAGTCATCATTTCAACACGTCCTTTCTTTTTTAACTTCACGTTGACCATATAATTGCAGTGAATAGGGACCAGCATCAGAAAGATTCAGAAGTATCACAGAACGGTCCGATGTGACGTGTCGTATATTCTGGGTATTCTAGGGGTTAATTATAGAGTTTGAAATTTAATGAATTATTTAGCGAATATCCTGATCTTGGCCGTTGGTCTTCTGTTCACGGCTGAGCATTCATGAGACTCTGTTGGCGCCCAGAAAAAGCACACAAGTTGTGAGAAATCAAGATTAATAAACAAGCGACATGAAATACCATCCATGCACCTTCTTCTCTGAGGTGAATATATCCGTTGTGTTCGTCGTAACAAGTTATCGCGTTCACATCTGTCAGCTGTGTCATCGGACAAACAGAGTTCGGGTCTGGAGATGTTCCACTCAGATTCTTTTTGGGGATTTCAAGGCATTGTATTTCATGACGGTTTTTGTGTGCTTTTTCTGGGCGAGACTGACAACAAAGATCAGGATTTTCGTTAACTAATAGATTAAATTTCAGTTTGTTTTTCACCAAACCCTATCGTACGTACACCTCCAGAACTCTTGGAATATGCAACACGCGTCACATGGGTTCATTCACTGCCATTAAATGGATTAGCATGAGCGGGACATTTTTTTTTCATTCCTCTGTTTGTGGTCCATAAAAGCAAAAAGGGCATTTTAGTAAATGATGACTTAATTTTCATTTTAGAGTAACTATCCCTTTAAGTCATTATTCACTCACAATCTTCATAATCTTCCCATATAACCTTTGATTTTCTCAGTGGAAACTAAAAAAGTAATTGTTTAGGGCTCTACAGTGCAAACATTTAATTTACATTGTGAACAAAATGCAGTAAAAATAACTTTGACAACATGACAAGGGATGCCAATTTTGAGTAGATTTCCATATTCATAGTTAATTGTCATTCAAATTAACACTCGATTAATCTGTAATGTTTATATTGCAGTATATAATATGTTTAAGAAATACGAGTATTGTTTTTTTTTCAGTCCACTGTATTTTAATTAATTTAGCTATTTAATATGAATTTCATTTGCTATTAAATTATTACTGTTAATAATAATGTGTATATAAAATGCAGATACACTTACACAACCATTCAAAAGTTTTGGGTCTGTAAGATTTGTAAAAGTTTTTGATAGAAATCTCTTCTGCTCTCCAAGGCTGCATTTATTTGATCAAAAATACCGTAAAAACAGCAATATTGTGAAATATTACTTCAGTGTCACGTGATCCTTCATAAATCATTCCAAAATGCTGATTTCCGGCTGAAGAAACATTTCGGTTGCACTTTATTTTACAGTGCGTGCACAAAGTACTGTCTGCTAATATAAGGTAACTACATGGGTTAAGTAGGTTAAGGTTATGTTTAGAGATGAGTTCAAGGTTAGTACCTAGTTATGACTCAGTTATTGTAATTACTATAATAAGTACATAGTATGTACATGGAGAACAGAACTGTAAAATAAAGTGCTACCAACATTTCTTTTTGTTATCAAAAATGAAAACGGCTGTCCTGCTTAATATTTTTCTGAAAACCGTGATACAATTTTTTCAGGATTCTTTGATTAATAGAAAATTAATTAAAGGTACAGTAATTATTCAAATGCAACTTTGACAGTAATTAAAATGTAACTTTACTGTCTCTTCGGATCAATTTAATGTGTCCTCGGTGAATAAAAGTATTCATTACTGACCCCAAACTTGATCAAAATAATTGTAAAATCTAAATTTTTGACTTTCAACTCAGTGGCTTCTAAACAAAAATCAGAGAGCCCTGTAGCTCTTTTAGCAACACAGGTGGTCATTTCACCTTGAAACTGCACCAATTTGGTGTATTTCACACATTTAGCAAAAATGCAGAGTCTGTTTTTTTCCTCATGAGACCGAGGAGATCATTACAGAACTCATTTACATATGAAGACCTGAAGGCACAGCAGCAAAAACAGCCTGTTCAAGCGTAAGGGTTCGAGAGAGGGTGAAGAAATGACCATGTAAAAGAACTCACAACATGCA
>FLSR01000624.1:63645-90021 GCA_900092035.1 Leuciscus waleckii
TTTTTTATTAAATCGTTATAGAGTAGAAGAGAAGAGAAAATAAAGTGTTAGTATTAAAGATCATGTGTTGCTGAAAAAGTTGCGTCTTCAGCCGTTCATGTGCACAGATCGGATATAAAGTAAGTAAATTCAGATCCAAAGCACGCACATCCAAAGCAAAGCAATATGTTTGCTCAATTTGGGTGTCGACAACAAAATGTATAAAAAAGAAAAAAAAGTTGGCACACAATGGCTCCAAAAAATAAAAAAAAAGTAATAATAGACTCACACACAGGTGGTAACACTTCGAGCACGTAGGCTCTTCATCAGACGATTCTTCAGCCTACGTGCTCGAAGCGTTACTACCTGTGTGTGAGCCTATTATTAAATTTTTTACAATTTTGGAGCCATGGTGTGCCGACTTTTTTCCCTTTCTTATTTGAGTAAGTACAATGTAACTACGTGAGCTTAAAATAAAGTGTAACCTAAACATTGTAATGTTTCCAAAGTTTTGACTGGTAGTGTATATTCTGCCTAAAACCTTCTAGATGAAAGCATGTTGTTGAGAGTGAGTTCAGATTCGCCTTGGTGCTTTCCTACTCATGTTTAAAATTTTGCAGGCTTTGATGCGCTATTCAATCTTTTTTTACTTCACCAGGAGCCAGCATGACTTGAACACCCAAAAGAGTCTGACTGACTCCAGCAAAGACGAGCAGGCGTTTCTTCAGCGGCATTACCCGTCATTAGCCTCCCGCTGCGGCTCTCGCTACCTGGCTCGCACCCTGAGCCGACTGCTAATGCATCACATCAGAGACTGCCTCCCCGAGCTCAAAACACGAGTCACGGTGCTCGCCGCCCAGTACCAGTCCCGACTCAACAGCTACGGGCAGCCTGTGGAAGACCACAGCGCCACCTTGCTGCAGATCGTCACCAAGTTTGCCACCGACTACTGCAGCACCATCGAAGGCACTGCCAGGCACATCCAGACCTCTGAATTGTGAGTACATGAGCCAGAACATACAAGTTCATTTAAAGTCACCATGAAATCAAAGTTGACAATTACATTTTTTTTTACAGAATGTTGCAGTGTTCATTATAAATGATTTATCCGTGCACATCGTTATCTTTTTTTTAATTATTCATATGCCCTTGATTGATTGATGGATTGGTTGATTGATTGATTGATTGATTGGTTGATTGGTTGGTTGATTGGTTGATTGGTTGATTGTTGATTGATTGATTGATTGATTGCTGATTGGTTGATTGGTTGGTTGATTGATTGGTTGGTTGATTGATTGGTTGATTGGCTGATTGGTTGGTTGATTGGTTGATTGGTTGGTTGGTTGGTTGATTAGTTGATTGCAGCCAGGATGGAAAAAAATTTGAAGGTGAAAATTCTTCTCCAAGAGCTTCTCTCAATTTATTTCCTAGAAAACTAAAACGAAATAACAGAGGAAATAGGCTCTTCAAAGAAAAAAATCATTGTATATCTATACCGGGAACAAAGTTTTAAAGTCAGCATGAAATTTTGGCCCAATTAAAAGTAAGCATTGGCCATTTATTTGCAACTTCAATACAACAGTAGACACAAAGAAATTGCACAAAGGCAGCCAATTAGGTTTGAGCTTGTGATCAGAGAAAGCTCTTGCCTTTTTTTGAGCACTAAAATCCTAACTGTGATCTGTGGAGCCACTTACTTCAGGTTGCCATCTTGCACCATGTTATCAAGTTTGACATATTGTCATTACCAGGGCTACATTCCTGCTGAATCCTTTTTTCGGTGACTTCAGTCTGTCATTTTTGCACTGAAACTCATGACAGATATCAAGCACAGCATGTTTACTTTGGTCTGCTTGGCTGAATTTGACAGACAGATAATCCTCAAGTCTGCCCAACTCCTTATTTACACCCTGTTCACTGTTGGATGAAATGCTGGTCATCTCTCATATCTGGCTAAGTCCACACCAGCTATCGATTAATTAAGTGCCTTGTATTGACGTTTTCTGGCTGGACGGTTGGGTCTGACTCCAGGCCTGTGTGAATGTGTGAACGTGCCAACAAGGCTGTGATGTCCAAAAGTGCTGCATGATTTTACATTTTCATGAAGTGACTGACTGACTGTGTGAGCATTTGTTTATTGTAGGTGTGGAGGCGCTCGGATCTGTTATATATTCCACGAGACATTTGGAAGAACCCTGCAGTCAATTGACCCACTGGGAGGACTCACTGAGCTAGATATTCTCACAGCTATCGAAACGCTACGGTATAATATTATATGTTTATGCATGCATGTGTGTGTATGTAGATAAGCATACAGTACTTTGCTCACTTTCTTAAAAGTAAAGTGTGTAATTTCTACGCTATAAGCAACACCAAAACGAATTGCCCAAATGATGACTGTTATTTTCCAAACAGACACAAAGTTATGGTTTAATGTCCTTGACATGAAGAGTTTTAGAAACCACAAATAAATGCTGGTTCAGATAGCTTTTTCAAGGTTCCCACAGTCACGGAAAACCTAGAATTTTAAAAGTGTGAATTCCAAGCCTCCAAACATTACATAAATCTTAAAAATTAATACAATAATTTCTTAATAAATAATATATTTAAAATTAATTGAAAAATGTGTTTTTTTTTTTAAAGAAGTCTCTTGTGCTCGACTGCATTTATTTAAAGGGATAGTTCACTTTGAAATTAAATTTTGGTATGTTTTAGCTTACCTCAAGGGCATCCAAGATGTAGGTGTCTTTTTTTCCGCAGCGCTCTCAGATCACTTGGACGTGGCTGTGTATAAGAGGTAAAAACGCTATAAATACTGTTCGTTTTCTCACACAAACTGCTCGTTTCGTGTCTTAGGCCATCAATGTGTACTTATGATGGGGAATTGTTTCATTTGGACGCTGGGGAATTGTTTTAATTTGGACTCTGTGCTTGCTCTTTGAGACAGTGACCATCGACCTGCATTATATGACTGACGGACAAGAACGGTTTGACCTAAAAATATCAAAATTGAAACCTACTGCGAAAAAAAGACACCTACATCTGGATGCCCTTGAGGTAAGCTAAAACATACCAAAATTTAATTTCAAAGTGAACTATCCCTTTAATCAAGAATACAGTAAAACAGTATTATTGTGAAACATTATTGCAATTTAAAATAAATGTTTTCTATTTAAATATATTTTAAAATGTAAAATTTATTTGTGTGATGCAAAGCTGAATTTTCAGCATCATTACTCCAGTCTTCAGTGTCTCATGATCCTTCATAAATCAGTCTAATATGCTGATTTGCTGCTCAAGAAACATTTCTTATTATCAGTAAATATTTTTTTACCAGCCATGAAAAATAGATTAATCCTTATTAAAGTTACAAAAGTTATTCAGAGCAGTGAGTGATCTTTGTCTTTGTTGTTTGATTAACATTAAAAACACAGCAGCAGGAATATTAGCCTGCTGTCACTTTAAGAGCTAATGCACGGATCCAATATACTGATACACATGTGTTTTCTTTCTCAACTGTTTAAGTTCACTTAAGATATAACTGAATATGTTTATGATGATACTTTCCAAGATGGGCCTTTTGTCATAATTTTGTTTGTCTGTTCAAGTGCAAGAAGACGTGAAAGAGGGCTCAATTTAGTTATTCGCGTGCTGCCTGAGACACGAATGTCTGGGAACACGCTTCGGTAACGAGTAACGAATTGAGTTCCCTTTCGCTTCTTCTTGCATTTGAATATTTTAATTGCCAAAATAGAGTGTCATTCTCGTTTGTTCACATAAATATCCTCACAACATTGCATTGTTAGAATTAATAAAAATGTTACTGGCCAATTGGCGATAGAAACTGTTTAATATACTCGCTAACGCCGATTTTTACACGCATTTGGCGCTTGGCAAGTGTTATTTTAGGCCATGTTATTAATGTTCAAAACAGTTTTTGCTGCTTAAAATTATATATTTTTTTAAGTGTGATACACTAGCATTTAGAAGTTTGGGGTAAGTTAGAGTAAAAAAAATAATAATACTGATTGAATTAATAATGAATAATACATTGATTCATTATACTATTGATAAGGATGGATTAAATTGACAATAAAGACATTTGTAATGTTACAAAAGATTTATATTTCAAATAAATGATATTCATTAAAATGTTCTATTCATCAAAGAATCATGAAAATAATGTATAATGATTTCCACAAAAAATATTAAGGTTATTTTAAACTGTAAAATATATTTCACAATATTACTGTTTTTATAGTAATTTTAATTAAATAAATGCAGCTGAGACTTCTTTCAGAAAACGTTTTTTTTTTTTTTTTTTTTCTTTTAAAATTTTTACTGGGAGGGTTTTTTACTTTCAAAATTATGACTGGTAGTGTTTATATTTGTTTTGCTTACATCTAAAATATTACATCTAATATAAATTGTTCTTTGTGAGTGCAAACACTATTAAATGAAACCTTATCTAGTAGAATAGCTGGAAAAGCAATGGAAAATCATCGGTCAGAAGTTGGTCACGGATGTAGACTAAATGTGTTTTGGTTTGTGTCTGGTCGTTGTGATGGATTTAGGGTCCTCGGCCAGCGCTGTTTGTTCCTGAGGTCAGCTTTGAGCTGCTGGTGAAGAAACAGATCAAGAGACTGGAGGAGCCCAGCATGCGCTGTGTGGAGCTCGTACACGAGGAGCTTCAGAGGATCATCCAGCACTGCTCTGCCTACAGCACACAGGTGCTTCACTGCTTTTTAATATTTGATGCAGAAGCAAACAGGAGATGGAATATTAGGTAGTGGAGCCAGTCTTAAAATCGTAAAACTTAATTCTCCTATCAGTGCTTTATACACATTCATTGGGTAGTTAGTAGGTCTTCGTGGAATATCGGGAGGAAAACGCAATATGACTTAGTCCGATTGTCAAATCGCGCATGAGGCTGGGCTTTAAGTAAACGTATGTGCTAGCGTTTTCAGAGTGAATCGTGTCATTTACACGTGTGTAGTTCATGATACAGGAGTTCAGAGTCTCAGAACTGCTTGGTTTACTGTGAATCTGAGACGCTGTGAGCTGCACACGTCTAAATGAATATACAGTGTCTTCACACGCTAACTCATTCATTTATTGTCAGCAACCCGTCAAAATAAATGCTTGATGATATAACAGTTGAAAATGAAGATATTTAGACGTGCATGTTAGTAGTGAAATAAATGAATTGTATTACTCGATTTCACAGTACAATAGCATTATTTATTACAATGTATTTCTTATTTTGTTGAATGTATTTAATAATCACAAAATCATAATAATGATTATTTTATAGTCGTATTGAATTGCTCAAAAACAAAGTGAATATGGCCTATGAAAACTCAAGCAGAGAGATATTTTTTAAACTTTACTTCACTTTATGGTTTGAGTTGGTTCTTATAAAGAGTAAACCCTAGTAAACTGTCAAGCCCTAAAAGTATTTCTCACTTAGGAATAAAGTCTTGCATAAAGTAATATCTGTCTATCCATCCATCC
This sequence comes from Leuciscus waleckii, assembly GCA_900092035.1. Classification (NCBI taxonomy): domain Eukaryota; kingdom Metazoa; phylum Chordata; class Actinopteri; order Cypriniformes; family Leuciscidae; genus Leuciscus; species Leuciscus waleckii. The sequence continues at coordinate 69,139 of FLSR01000624.1, forward strand.
ATCCACAAACACCAAGTTCATTCTTTTAAAATTGGATTCAAGCCATCTAGGGAAACTTCCTGTATGTTTTTCATATCACAGAAAAACTGAATATCACATAATTGAAAACAAATTTTTTTCTTTTCAATATTGTGCAGGGGTGCGTTTCCCAAAAGCACCAGAAGCCAAATATGATCGCATTTGACATTACCAACACAGTTAAACGATTTGCTGTTTGTACAATAGCACGTCATTAACAACAGTCCTATAGGCTATTACTGGACTAACGTGGTTCAGAACGTTTTCAGGAAACAGTCGTGACTAACTAGTTAATTTTCTACAATGATGCATCGTACTATGGTGGATTAGCAGTGAGTTACATCATTGTGCGGGAAATGCACCCCAGCCTAGTTAGACGCTAATGTTGTTGTGCCGTCAATACCGTGATGATTTTTGAGTGACTCATTCTCTGGCTCAATTTCAATAAATGTTGTGAGTGACCAATGAAGGAAGCGTTGCGACCTGAACGTTAGAATGTGTCTGCATAACACTGTACGTCAAACTCTTATTTCAAACAATTAAGACATTTCTGTTTTTCCTGACAAGCCCTTATAGCTCAGAATTTCTCAAAATGAAATGTGAAGAGAAAGCTCACAGTCTTCACAGATTGACACAGAGGCTCAGGACAGCCGGCATTAGGATTCTCTCCTCATTCTGCTCTTATCTTCTCTGTCCTGCTGCCTTCACTGTGTACATTTGTTTTACATTAAACATTCTTTTCGCTTTCCTCTATTATATACATAAATCTAATGTCATAACATGTGCTGAAGGGAACAGATTTGATGCTCATAATATTCGGAAAGGTGTTGGGAGAATATTATACTTTACTCCTTCACATTGGAAGTGTAAAAATGGGTTACACTTTATTTTAAGGTGTCATTGTTACAATGCAATTATATATTTAAGTACTGAGTAATATTAATTAACGACATGTACTTACTATAGGGTTAGGGTAGGATTAGGTTTGGTTGAGGGTTAGTTGCATGTAATTATGCATAATTTACTGTTATTACTACGGTAAGTACATGTAACATATGTAAAATAAAGTGTTACCAAAATGTTTTAAATAATTGACAACTAACCTGTCATATGTACTCTATTTGTGTTTGTTTATGTCCGAAGGAGCTTTTACGGTTTCCCAAACTACATGATTCAATAGTGGAGGTGGTTACCAGCCTACTCAGGAAACGTCTGCCAATAACCAATGAGATGGTAGGAACATATGCCTGTGGCTGCACCTACACTAACTTATACTATCCTCGAGGACTTGGCTTACAGTAACCTAATCACGATTAAGGCATGTACTTGGACATGATGAAAACAGCAGAAACATCAAAATTATAATAGACCAAAATGTATAAATGTTAAAATAAAATAAAAAATACTTCAATAATACAGTACCGCATGTGTTTCATGCAGTTAGTATATTGGTATCCGTCAGTATTGAATATATGTAAGCAATAATGTACTCAAGGCCATGCTGTTTTTTGAATACAGACTTGACTAAAGGATGTTGTTAGAATATATTTAATATTTAAAGTATTTATTCAAATTATTGAAGCCTCTTTGGGTCTTCTCCACACTGTAACCCCACGGATGTGAGAAAACAGTGAAGGTGGACTCATTAGAGACCAATTTATGTTTTACATTGTCCACAGTCCAAGATTTGCACTGTTGGACCCAATGAAACCAACGTTTGGCATTGGCACGAGTGACCAAAGGTTTGGCTATTTCAACCCGACCATCAATATTGACTCTGTGGAATTCTGCAGTGAGTTAGTCAGCTGTGGTTTTATGATTTTTGGATACAATCCGGGTTAGTACCTGAAGATCCCTTTCAGAAGCTTCCTCTTGCGTCGAGAGTTACTCCTGTTGGATGTGGTTCATCCTACATGGTGGTATACCGACATTACCCTGAATACCATAGCTCTCGATACACCTCAAACACTTGCTGTCCTGGTCACAGATGAGCCAGCGAGACGCGCAGCAACAATTTGCCCTCTTTTGAATTCTGATATGCCTCCTATTATATCATGTGGATTGCAATATTTTATGTACAGCTGTGCTATTGCTCTGCTAATCATCCTTCACACTCTGCTCTTACTGAAGGAATGTAAAATAAGTGAAGATTGGCCAGGCTGCGCATATATATAGGCGTGAAACCTCCAACACTATATTGGCCAGTGTTTCGGTCTCATTGTCCAACCACCGTATATCAAAAATCAAAAGTCCTTCGTGCTTGTCACATTCAGAGCACAGTTCTGGATAGTTCTGAGAATGTGTCATCATGTTAGCTCATGGAATGTGTTTACTTCTTCTCAGGTTCATAATCTTGTTGCAATCGAGTTGGCCTATATAAACACCAAACATCCTGATTTCACAGACGCTGCCCAAGTTTCTGCATCTGTCAACAGCCAGCAGGTACTAAAACTCTCTCTCTCTCTCCATCTCTCTCTCTCTTCAAATCCAAACAGGATTAGTCTTTGTTTTATCGTCTCTTTCGCAGGCGGAGGCAGGGGATGGAGGGAAGCGATGGAAGAATGAGAAGATGCCGTCGGAGGAGAAAGGCCCCGTGCCTGGGTTTGGAAGCCCCACCAAAGCCATCAACCTGTGGACACGGTATGGCTTGCTATCTCAGAAGTACAGAAGCCAACTGTACCTGGACGTTTGAAGAAAAACCAGGAAAGAACAACAACTTTTGGATATTTTTCATTTAGGCCGTGCCAGTATCCCGCAAACTAAGCACTCGAGAGCAGAGGGACTGCGAGGTCATCCAACGGCTCATCAAGTGCTACTTCCTGATCGTGCGCAAGAGCATCCAGGACAGGTCAGCACCTGTGTGTGTGGGAGACTAACCACTGAGTGACCTCGACTATCTGATCTTTTTTTTTCTTCTTCTTTTTTCCTGCAGTGTGCCAAAAACGGTGATGCATTTCCTGGTGAATTTTGTGAAAGAGAATTTGCAGAGTGAGCTGGTCGGCCAGCTCTACAAACAGCGTCTTCTACAGGAACTGCTCATCGAGTCTCAGGAAACTGCTCAGCAGCGCACAGAGGTTGCACAGATGCTGGAGGTACGTGTACATGTACGCCTCATAAAGCAGGTGTGAAGAGATTAATAAAAACATCTGAAAAATACATATATTTTATTACAGGAACCACATTTTGCAAATGGGCCAATCAAAAGAGACTTTGTTTTTGAGCAGTCACAAGTATAAATGCAAAGGAATTTTGCTCAATCTGTGGATTTCAGTTAATACTGGTAATTCCCAGATTATATTTGTTTGTATATTTGACATTTCAAAGAATTTCAAAAATGGGCTAAATGTAGTAATAACATGGTAATAACACAGTAACATTCAAAACTTAAATGTTTGCATTTATTTTTGCATTTATTTATGTTTTCAATGTTATGCAGTTATTAATCAGATGCAATATGGTTATAGTATATGACTGAACCAACTTCTATCTGATACAATATAGTATAATTTATGAGTGTTTTAAAAATGAAATTTCACCGGGAATGAATCAGGGATGTGATTTTTCCGGATTAATCCGGAATTCCGGCTTTTCCGACCTGAAAATGTGACCTACGTGAATCATGCAGATCTGTCAATGTCAAGCCTACGCGATTATATGACGCAAAATGCTGCGATTTTACATGCAATTTAAGCAGTTTCGACTGTAACGCAATTAACGCAGCATCTGTTATTTTTTGTCATCCTTTGGCTAGTGTTACATGATCCCGCTCTTATTCATGCGAATGCTTTAAACCAATGCGCGACAAGTCAAAAGAGAGCGCGCTGCCTGTGAATGTCCTGACTGAAAGACGCGCGCCAGTATCATGCACATGCACAGACCGCTCGCCAGAATACAGTTCTCTTTCGCGCTTGAACGAACAATAACACACAATTATGCCAAAATGTCATTTGTCGAGTATCTTCATAACAAAAGAGCAGTCTTATGATGGACATAAAGAGTTGTGACTCGTGAGAGAATGAGGCGCGTGTGAGATCCGCGTATCTGTCAACAGCGGCTGCTCTTAAAGGACCAGCATCCAATAATACTCTGTCAGTAAAGACTTCTTTAGCTCTTGACTAAAGAACTTGTGTAGCTTTAATAAGGATTAGTCTATATATAATTTATAATTTATGCAGCGCAGACTGTTTGATTTACTGTTTGATTTATACTCAGTATATTTTCCTGCTTTTTTGTCCATCACATGCCTGATGAATGGAAAATCGTTTGCAAATTTTGAAATCATTACTACTGTGGTTATTTGTATTTCGCAGCAGTGCTTCAGTTAGTATGCTGACAGTCTGCTGAGCTTTAGTCAGGCTGTTTATACTTATAAAAGTCAAGTATAAACTTTAACTTATATAAAAGTTCAGTTGTCTTTAAATTCATCCCATCTAAAGCACCGCCACTACAGCCATGCACATTCAGACGGTCTTGGGCAGTTTGAGATGCCATGTCAAGTTAACAGTAGTCCGACTTTTAAAAATGAAACACCTCTTCCAATCCAATGCACTTGATAGCTGGTGTGTAAAAGCCTAGAAGCGCTTTACAGTGAATATAGGGAATATGGCCATCAGTTCACAAGTGCATTTAAATTTGCTAACATATTAGAAGTGCTCTATTTTCATAGCGTGAAAAAATAACTGCTTTTCATGAAAATGTGATCTGTAAAATATAGTACATAACAGCAGACTTGTGTATATGTCGTTGAACATATTTGTTTCAGTTAGAGACCAAACTATACCAAGTGTTTGTATGTAAAGCGCCGCAGACGCACGTGTAGACAGAATGCACAGGAAGTTTTTGTGCCAGGTTTTAGTTTGTAATTTCGTGAAACATTAGTAAACCTTAGTAGATTGCATATCTTTATTTAGAGCAGTTGGTCTGGAACGAGCCCACACACAACATAAGACAATGCATAGATCACGGAGTGACATGACATGCAGCTTGGCTAAAGCTATAGGATTTCTGGGATCCGAACGCATCGCGATCATGACGCAGTGTTTGCCTTGATTTAACAAAAAGATTAAATTGATGGTTAAATAAAAAGGTCTTGATTTACCATGCGAGATGTTTTTTTATGCAGTGTCCTTTGTGTTACCAATGCTGCTCTTTCTGACTCCTCCTCTTTTAGGCCCTCAAGAAAGCCAGTAACATTATCTCAGAGATCCGGGAGACTCATCTTTGGTAGCCAAACGTTCTCTTGAACATTCTGTCCAGGAAAGTGTTTACATGTTTGTGCGTGCGGTGTGTGTGAATGAATGACATTAGGTCAAATATCTGAAGAAATTCAATGCCTCTGCCAGCATGAACATTCAACAAAATCTGTACAGTTTTCCAAATGCTCTTTATTTCTACTGTATATGCACTGATTCCATAACTGTGTGTTTGACAGAGGTTGTGTGTGTGTGTGTGTGTGTGTGTGTGTGTGTGTGTACTCGGTAGCTCAGATATAGTAAACATATCAAGCCCATGCCTTTTTCTTCAACATCATTTCTTAAAGGTTTTTCGAGATTATGACAATTTCTCTTTCTTTAAATATTATAAGAATTAAGTAATGGTACTCAAATGGTACTAAGAACATCTTAACACCAAATCGAGCTCTCATAAACTCCCATGACTGATAACAGGAATAGTTCATTAATGAAAAAAGTTGAAAATGAACATTTCCAACAATGAAAATTTTAAAATGTTTCTCATTTACTCACCTGTCATTCAAAACCTGTGTGACGTTCTATAGAACATTGGAGATGTTTTTAAGAATGTCCACGCTGCTTTTTACATTCAGTGAAAACATTTTGTGCATTCAAGCTCCAAAATGGACTAAAAGCATCATAAAGACACCATAAATCATCATAAAACTAGTCCATTTGAAACATTCAATAGTTTTGTGTGAGGAACAGACTGAAATTGAAGCCATTATTCACTGAATGTGGATGTGGAATGAGATAACTGAGTAATTAATAACAGACATTTTTTGAGTCAACTACTCCATTAATAAGCTTTAAATATGATATCATTTAAATGGTGTCCAGCTTTACAGTAAATCTAGAACCGCCCCTTTATTAGATTCGGTCAAATTCATGCATGTTTGTACGGTTGTACACTACTGTACATAAGAACTTAAGTTATGTAATTTTTAGGGCTGTGCAACTATTAATTGCGATTAATCGCATCCAAAATAAACGTTTATGTTTACATAATATATGTGTGTACTTTGTATAATTATTTTGTATATACACACACATACATGTATATATTTAAGAAAAATGTGGTATTTATATATAAAATATATATACATAGTATTTACATGCAAATATTTCTTAAATGTAAACATGCATATGTGTGTATTTATGTATACAAAATAACTACACACAGTACACACACATATAGTATGTTGTAAACACAAACTTTTATTTTGGATGCGATTAATCGCGATTAATAGTTGCACAGCCCTAGTCATTTTACAACCAATATGGGCTAAAAACATAACGGACATATAATATTTGATCACGTGAGTGAGATAGATGAAAGAAACTCAATCGTCTATCATGTTACATTTAGAATAATGAATGATGTAACCCGTGAATGATGTCTAGACATGGTGCAAATAAACGGTAGTGCAGTGTGATGAGCCATAGAACAAAGAGCCATTGTGTTCAGTTGTGCTCTGAAACACTTCAGACCACGCTTGGATGTGCCGAAGACTTGACTGCCAGTAATATTTATGTTGTATGAATATTTATTGTGATTGTGAGTACGCCTGTGTCAAAGAAGGTCAAATGAGAAAGAACAAAGTAATGAAAACATTCCAACTGAATGGCTGTTTGAGGCATTGAACACCAAGACTGAAAATAGTGTTTAGTGTCAAATGAAACACTTCTCTATGGGCTGTAGAGAGTTTGTTAGTTGTTGTATTGCCAATATTAATGTGTGTGTGTTTATTTTGGGGGCATAATTTTTCATTGATTTCTTGTGTTGGGACGCAGTGTAAACATTGCGCTCCTCTACCAACCAATCAACCATAAAAAAATAGACGCTCCAGAAAGAGCGAGAGAAGCTATAGAAGTAAAGGGGAATTATTGAAAATAATATATAAACATATTTATATACATTATCAAATACTTGATAATGTAATAAGCATGCATTTCTTGTTGACCTCAAACTTTTTATTGCTAAATTGTGTCCTGCCTCATAATTTTTGAGTATTCCACTGGATATGTGTGACGCTGTGAGTGTGTACTGTAGAGATGGAATAAATTCACTGCTTGAGCGTAGTAAGACCCGTAAAAAACAGATTTTAATGAGCCCCGTTGCAATCGTTGCTGTGTGTTTGCTGAAGCACTGAATCTGATCCTAAATAGTCTTAAGCATTTTAATGAATCTTATGGAACCTGTCAAAAACATATTCAGGTCAAGAAAGCATCGGGAAAGCCTATCTTTAAGAACATTATGATTTTGCACGGTAACGTTATTTTCTTCACAATTAAGCACATTTTGCCAAATTCCCTTCACATTAATGTAAGAAAACATCATGGCAACTGTGGTAATGAGAAACATATTTTATAACTTCAGATTAAAAAAATCTCTTTCTGTCAGGGTTCTGTCACTTGTCTAGTTTATGTCTTGATCTGACACTCCTGGTTTGTCATGTGCTTGTGTTATAGTCCTGTTTGTTGTGAGCACATGGCTTGTGTTTCCTTGTGCCATGTGCTCTCCTGTCGATTGTCTAGCCCCTCCATCTTGTTACCGAGGCCACATTTACACATAGCCGGGTATTTAGAGAAACGAATAAGGCCACATTTACACATAGCCGGGTATTTAGAGAAACGAATATTTCCCCCCCCTCCATTTTCAATAATAACATCGTGCACACAACATCATTTTCAAAAAAGTTGTCATTTACATCAACCCGCATAAATACGCCGTCGAGCGCCATCATAACCATGCCAAACCTATGGGCGGCAGTGTAGGGAGAAGGATAAAGCCATGCAAACCAATCAGAATCCTCAGAATCGACAAGAACGAATAACACAAGCGACTTCCTAGGGCGCTCACATGACATTAAGCATTTTCTGGCGCATAATGTGACGTTTGAGAACCTAAAACCCCGTTTCTCCCAGTTGACACGGCAACACATAACCGGCGTTATCAGAAGTCTCCACTTTGGCCGGAGTTTTTAGAAATAATCGTTTTCTGTGATAAAAACTGGGTTTTCGTGTAAATGAGAGGCCAAACCGCAGGGACATATCTGCGTCTTCCCTTCTTGTAAACGGGGCCTGATTGTTGATTCATTAGCCCCACCTGTCCTCCCTCGTTACCCTCTTTTGTGTGCTGTGTTTGCAGTCCTGTGCTGGTGCGTTGCCTGTGTTCCCTCATGTTTCCTGTTTCGTGCCATAGTTCTGTTGATCTTGATGCCTGCCTTGTTTTCCCCCACGGGGAGTTTTTTCTTATATTTTTGTTTTATTTTTTACCGCTTAATAAATACCCATTGTTCCTGCACTTGAGTCCTCACTCCTTTCATCGGAAACCCAGACCGTGACACTTTCCTATTACTGTAATGCAGGAAAGAAAGTCTAATTCTCATTACCACAATGACAGGAGAAAAATGTATTTCCGTAATGCAGGAAAATAAATCTCATTATCATAATGCAAGGGAAAAAATCTTACTCTCAATACTGCAATAAAAGAAATAAAAATGCATTCTCTTTACAATAATGTAAGAAAAAAACGATCATTCGGCTTAAAAAATACAAAAAACAAATCCTACCCTATAATTTCACATTACATTAATGAGAATTGGGAGGAAATTGCTTAATTGTTTTGAAAATAATGTAGTAAAAAAAAAAAAGGGCTTGATTTTCTTTGTGCAAAATATAATTTCTAATTTCCGTCTTGACTTGGTGGTGAAATGTGACTTGGACAGGCTATATGAAACCCTGTCAATCTCCCTCTAGTCCAAAGTGGCGTCTCCACTACTTGTGTGTTTATCATTCTTTCATAGTTGTCAAGTGTGCTTAAAGAAAAGTGTATTTTAATCATATATAACTCATTCAGCCTTCCTGTTGAGCATGTGTCCGCATCGATATGTTTGTTGGTGTGAAAGAGAGTGTGGGAGTTCGCCGTAAATCATTGGAAATAACTTGCCATTTCTTGACAGATGCCTTTAAGAGCCTGCCTGCCATTTTATTTTTGTGATTCATGTCGATGTACTGTTCACTGTTCAGAACAACATTAAAATCAAATGGAAACCTCTCCTCTTTTCCCTTATTGAAAGCAGCAATAGAACAGATTTTTCAGTATTGTGCAGATCTCACATTATTCTTGTTATATTCACACCGAATAAATGCTTTTTCTTTGCACTTACAGTATCTGTGCTGAAATGAAAAAAAGTAGCAAGTAATTTCCTTCTACAAAGTCACAAATTTTATCAGCTTGCTCTGATTTTCTTTTTCATCCGAATGCCTACAGGCACTAAAACGAAATGCAAAGGGAAATGCATTATGTGTAGTAAAATCTTGACTTGTTCTTCTAGATAATGCGTAGCAGGAAAACTGTAACTCTCTTTTAAAAATCGTTATGCTCCCACATGTTCTGTTTGGGGTGAGAGAGACACTGAGAAGCTTTTACTTCTTGTATTTATAATGTTTCATTCTGAAATAACATTACAGAAGTAAAAATGCATTGCCAATCTTTACGTATAAGATTGATCAACATTGCAATCTGTAATAAGAAGAACAAAACTTCAATAATATATATCTACTTGGTTTAATTAGGTCAGACGAACATATTTTTGTATGTATTTTTAAACATAGAGCACTAGGGTTTCCGGAAGCCAAGCATAAAGACACTAAGGTTTGCATTAACAGAGCTGAGATGACACAGAGAAAACATCTTCAAATTGAAAATGCAAATGAGTTGATATGCATCCACCACTCGAGTATTAAAATCAGGTTAACCTGGAGAAGTTTTCATATGAAACTCATCTACTGGTGTCAATCCATGTAAATGTAATGCGCCGACACGTCTGGAAAGACAGCAGCAATTAATCACATCACTTTCCAGAGGCTGATATGGAGTAATAGGGGGAAAAAAAGGCATGAAGTAATTGCAACACAAGGCAAATATGTGGGAAAGCTGTCATGAATTATGATAAGGTGACTGAAGGAGGCTGGTGTCTTTCTCACAGTGTACTTCTGTGACTGATCTGGGCCAGCCGTTGATGTCCTATCCTGCTAGCATTGCTTATTTATGTTGTAAAAACCCAAAGTTTGGTTTATTTCGATCTTTTTGGTCTTCAGTTTAAGTTTGTGCTCCATTAAAAAGCACCGTGTCATTATTTGGATACTGTGACGAATGTCAAACATTCTTTAAAACGCACTTTTATGGAAAACAAGATTTGGCTCATTCAGAAATCCTATGACATCTGTAAGAGATTCACTGAGGCGAGTTGAGAACCCAAATGTATAGCTTTATTGAACTAAATCCAGAATGTGAATTTTTTTTTTTACTAAACTTGACGATAAACATAACGTAACCATGAAACTTCTGTCAATTGCACACCCTCATGTGGTTCCTAACCCATAAGACACATGTTTGAGATTAATATTTTGTAAATAAGTGTTTTGGATTGAATCTAATTTTGTAAAAAGGTTCTTTATCCCCAAACTTCTAGCCAAAAATGTGTTACGTTTGTATATATATATATTTAAGGTGTCTGTTACAGTGTAATTATAATTGAATTAACTACATGTACTTACTATACAGTTATGGTTAGGGCTTGGTTGAGGGTTGCTTGTAATTATGCATAATTTACTGTTATTACTATAGTAAGTACATGTGACAGGACACTGAAGATAAAGTGTTACCTTAAGAAAATACCTTAATTTTGTATTTTCAAGAAAGATGTTGACGTATATTTGATTTTTTATAAATAACCCTTAATTGTAAGACCTTTCTATGGTGTAATAATGGTTATAACATGCTTTCATGCATTTAAGAATTTCATGTTCTTCAACCCTCTTAGAATATTTTGTTTACTGTATTTATTATACACTATCACTTTCCAGAGGCTGTTATGGGGTAATACATTTTTATATATATATTTTTTTGCTGTATATGTATATGAAGAGTTAAGATGCAAAAGCCTCTGTGCCATCTGAAATTTTCTTCTAGAATGATCATTTTTATCAAGCTCGTATATTTAAGTTCAGTAATTTCACTCAAATGACAATTAATGGGTAATTTCAATTGCCATATATATATATATATATATATATGTTAAGACTGTAGCAACTTCTGCTTCATGCCAACTATAAATGGTTTAATTGTTTTATACAGTCCAGAGAGACAGTGGAAAATAGACATGTGAAACTAAATTCCAAATGTTTTGGTGCAAAAAAAACTATTACAAGTGGACCTATGGGGGAAGATAAAGTGCAGGTCCATTAAAATACAACCTAATACTTGCATTATCCCTTGGTAAACATAATGTGATTCTAATTTATATTGCAGTGCATTATTTGCTTCTCTCATTTGCCTTTCTGTAGCTTAACAACACAGCCAAGGTCAGGCGTTCAATTCCCAGGGAACACACAGACTCATAAAACACACTGTAAATTGTTCTCCATACAAGCGTCTGGAAAATTACCATAATAAATGGGATAATCCTTGTATTGCACTACAGATACAAACAAAATCACCTCAAAATACAAATGACTTTCAGGATAAAGTAGCTATTAGTCCACAGCTAATGAATGCAGTGATATCTTGATGAGCCTCAGGACACTGACACTGAGTTCCTTCTCATAAAAGAGACTGCAGTCAGACGGACTTCAGCTTCCTGCAAGGCAAAGAAAGGTAAAAGTTACACTGGAGAACGGCCTTCTGAAACGCCAGCATGAAAGGTCATCTTATCCTCCATGTGTGCTGAAGTATTTAGCATGCTAAAATTAGATTAGAAATCGAGGAGAAACCAGACCTCGTTTTATGCTGTAGTAGATCTTTCCCTGAGGAATTGTGCAAACATCCAAACATAACAAAAATCGCTCTGTCAGCACTCATGTCAAGGCCGTGAGCATACAGACTATTTTTTGCCCATCATCAGAAAACTGGTGACTTATTGCAGTCTCAACACAAAAACAGGGATGTGTGCTTAAAGCAATACATAACGTTCATGCAGCATCTGGTGCTGAAAAATATTTGGATTTTGCTCTTGGTTAAAACATAAAAAATACTTATTTCTGTTAAAAAACTTGAATGAATTCTTACAATTATGTTAATTAATTAGTGATAGTAGTCAAAATTGTACTCTGAGGTGGGACTATTTTTTGTTGTGGAAGAACTGCTGGTGTGTATTGTCCAATAGCACTGGGATTTTTCACTGTTTGTATCAGTCTGCTTGCCGGTCTGTGTTCCAGAGAGACTGTAAGTCTGCATTAGTGGTGGGAGGTTTTCAGTGACTCTTTCCAACACACTAGAGTCAGAAATACTCTTGTGTATTTATACACCTGGTTCTGTTCAGTTCTTTGTCGGTTCACGCTGTGATATAAGTGTGGATAGAGTGTTAATTCCCCTGTGTGTATTCTCTGCGATTATTAAAAGTATTTTTACTTCCATTGTATTTGAAATATGGTTTGAAATAAAATTGAAATATTGCTGAATGTATTGACAAGCATTTATGATCAACTAAAATAATACTCCAATACTCAGATAGAAAGATAGACAGACAGACAGATATATATTGTAGCACTTAGCCAAAATAAATATTAATAATCAGTCATAACTTGTAATAATTAATTATGAATATTTGGATCTGTTAACAGAATTAATTTAATGTAGTAAAATTAATATTACAATCAATCCACCTGTTCGTCCCGTGAACACTCAGTGTTAATTGTAAGCGAAATGTCTTTCTTACTGTACAGTACTACTAAGAGCCTGGAGTCAAAATCTAAATCATAACATAAACTTTGTTGTAAGCAGAGAATCAGAACCAAATATCTATTGTGCACAAGTTTTATTAACTAAATCACAAACATAACTAATCTTAACACACATACACACACAAAAATGGTAAGTGACAGTATGAAACCGGAAGCAGGGAATGGAACTATGGAAAAGATCCATTTAACTATGAAAAGAACCATCAGCTTATCATTTTCAGAGCACCTCATTAAATGTATACTTGCATGGCCTTTGCAGTGAAAGCATTTCGTGAAGTTCCCGAAGAAGGGTTTTGATGGTTCCATGAGTTTCAAACGATTTCTTCCGTGTTGAAGAAAAAAATGGCGATGAACTCGAATGGTTTGTTCTGGTTGAAGGTTTTCTCTCTCTCAATAAGCACATGGCTGGATTGCAGATTGTTGCCTGTCGAACCCTGGGCCGGAGAAGCCACTCAGAGCAACCAGGAGAAGGGAGGAATTCGGAAGAGCTGATGGTTGTCCATTCAGTGATGGTAAAGTTGCAGTTTTCTTCTGAGTTGGAATGAAGAGATTACAGTCTGACTCTGTTGGGGGAGTGAAGGCATAGCAGGCTGTGGTCACCTCTCCGGGTTTGCTTGACCAATGAGAAAGGTGGAATTTCCAAGTGGGAAAATTCCTCTGTTGTTGATTTATGGATCTTTGTTTTAAGCGTGCTCTTTTGCATGTGCAGCTGGATTGGTTGCTGATGAAGAAACTATGAAAGATTCTTGTAATACTAATATGTTGCACAGCTATCATATCAGATACACAATAATTTGGATCTTCAAACTACCAATTTATAGAGACTAACATGGATAGGTGAGGTTACAATGACCATTGATTCTATTGTAAAATACACAGTATAAAAAAATCATAGAATTAAAAGACACTACACAAGACAGTAAATAATTCACAAAATGTTCTGGGATGCATGTTCATTTATAGATCAGTTCGTCGATAAATTAATGCAGGAAAGTCTGTTTTAAGGTCTGTAGGTCTGTCCTATGGCCTAGGTCTTGACCACATGACCACATTTTTCACAGCAATAAAGACATCTTATCTGATCGTTGCCCTGGCGACTGAAACCTTTCCTGCTCTCTTGTCTCTTTTGGGGGGGTTTCATTCCTAAGAGTGGGCTTTGAAGCTTATTTATTAAATGTAACAAATAGTTATGTGACTGATTGTCTCAGTCGTTTCTATATATATATATATATATATATATATATATAGTGGGGGAGCAAAGTGGCCGACAAGCTGGTCTGGGGGCTTCCTTGAGGGTCCCACTGCAAGGACAATACAGACATAGACCGGTTTGAGTGGATGATACACAAGCATACACTAAAAAGTAGTGAAAATCTCCTATGTAGATCCTTTAAAAGATCAAGCAGAGAAGATTGGGTGTATCATCATTCGGACCCCTGTCATTACTCCTGTCCTCTTTCTGAGAGGAGAGAGTTTAGCAGTCCAATCGCTCTCTGGAGGTTCAGCGAAGGAGACGAATTAAGCCCTAAGTGTGGAACTAAAGTGTGAAGCGAAGTGTCTGTGCTACAGTCATGCGCCCCGGGGGCTAATGGATCCTATTTCCTGTGAGCTGTTCATTTCACCTGCAGCTTTCTGCTTAACCTGCCAATTCCATTACGAGCCCTGAATCCAGCCGAACTGGACGGCCTCCTGAAAATGATGTACCTCACGCTGGCATGAAAGTGAACTCACATGAAATTAGATATCAAGGCTAGCTCTAGAAATACCTAAATGAGCTAAATGAAATGTTCCGTTACTTTACAAGGCTTCGGAGAAACTTAACCTGAGATGTGTAGTCCATTTAGTTTCTCAAACAGCATTTGTGGACCTGCAATGCAATTAAGGCATGTAAAACTAAGGAAAATTATACTAGAGAACTAAAAACCCTGCGAAGAATTAGTTTGTTCTGGGATAGTGACAAGAACAGCCTGGGTGTTCAGTTAAATATCACCTCTCGCTGGAATACTTCATTCTGATTGGCCAATTAGAATTTGCCAATCCTGCAGGTAAATATTTTTGTATAAAGGCCAGTAAGCTATGTCAAGTAAAAATATTTTAAAATAAATTATAATTAACTAAAAACTATAAATTGTATCATTTAATTTTATATCATAATTGTATCTATCTATCTATCTATCTATCTATCTATCTATCTATCTATCTATCTATCTATCTATCTATCTATCATCACTCTATGATCTTGTTAAATAAACATGATGTAAATACTGAGGAACTTACATTTTAGACAATATTGCCAATTACTGTCAGTGTTGTGGATCTCTGAGCAAACACACAGACTGAATCTTTCTGGAACAGTGAAGCGCTGCAGATCTGATGTATATCATTACTCATGGAACGTTGCTTATCAAATCAGATTAGAGAGCCGTAACTGTTGTATAAAGTGAAATGCAGCTTTTTCAAGAAAGGACTTCATAAAGACATACCAGTGTGTTTGTTCGTGAGTACGAATATGGCACAAGATAGAGCTGCGGTGTCGGGTGTATTTTATTATCCTCTCTATGATCTTTGTATACAAAGATCTTGTTTTTATTTGCAAAAGTAGACATAAGCGTGTGCTGTATGTTTTTTGTACATTGATTTTATGTCACAATCTTTGTTCTTGCTATACACTATACTGGTGTTTTCAAGGAAAGCATCACTATTACTATTGCTCATACTTATGGTAAGGGAATTGAGCAAACCCCTCAACAAATAACTCATCTTGCACATGAATGATACCTCGAATTGCTTGTTGAGACGAGGTGTTATTTCTTTTTGAAATTATTTTTGCTTGGTGGACAATAAAAACAGCTGAGAAACCCTTGTTGAAAAGCTCATTTTTGTATACTTTAAAAAAGACTATGGAAATAATATACTTTAAAATAATACACTTATAATTGCAAACTGAATGTATTGTTTTCCAAACTTATTCATGTTAACTGCAATTATATGAAAATATATTGTAGTTAAAATGTATATAAAATGTAATTAGCTGAACTTAAAAGTGCTTTTTTGACCCACTTAAGAGTATTTAAGGACATATTTCATTTTATAATCACTCCTACTATCTTTGAAATATGGCTAAAATGCACTGCCGAATGTACTGATAGTAAACTATTCACCTGTGTATTCTCTTTGTGTTGATTAAATAAGTTAGTTTCTGATATTCTGTATCAGGATTCTGTTAACTACCATGGCAAGCATGACCGGACAAATGACCCAAACGGATTATGAGGACTGCTTTTCACAAAACCGCCAGTCGCTGGAGGATTATGTGTAGGAGTACCTGGAACTCTCTCACGAAGCACCCCGGTGTGGACGATATCCTCGGCCAGATGGTGTTGTTGGGGGGAGGATCACCGTTCGTTCATTGAGTTCATCGACATGTGGATTCCACGCATACCAGATGTGGGCCGGATCTGGGACGGCACTATGTTGCTGTCTTGCTGTCTGGGATGAGCAAGTTGAGAAGCTCTGCCTCATCAATTTCGCCACGGAGCTCGTCCCTTTCCAGCCCACTAAACTCAACATCATAGATGACCTGATCCCACCCAATATCCTGCCCACCCCTTGGTCACCTCATCTCTGCTGATTCCATCTGATTCCCCAGACTTACCTGCCCCGCTGGTGTCTCGTAGCTCCCCGGCTCCGACTTCTCCGCTGATTCCCGCTGCTCTTTGGCTCCACCTCAGGCTCATTCACCACCAGCACAGCTCTGTGAAGTGGATCCCCTGGCTACACCTCAGGCCTCCAGGCCCATTTCTCCACCTCGACCTGTCAGCCCTTCGGATGCGCCATGGCTCTGCGCTCCGTCAGCTCTGCCGTGGTCTGCCATCACTGAGGCTCCACCGTGCTCCCTCGTCCCTCCGGCTCCACCTTGGTCTCTCGTCACGCTGGTTTCACTGCGAACTCCAGGGCTTCTAGCTGCGCCTCAAACCTCCACCCCTCTAGTCACTGGGATCCTCCTTACCTCCGGTGACATGTTGGTCCTCGTTCCCTCCGGTGTCGCCCTGTTCTGCCAGGCCCCCCGCCTCCACCAGGGTCACTCGTGCTGGCGACGTCACCTCGGCCCTCCAGGCAAGCGATGCCGCCCTGGGCCATCGTCCTCGCGGATTATCTCGGGCCTCCACCTTGTGACCCATCATGACTCCGCCTTGGCTCCTCCCTCCGTCAGTTCTTCTGTGGTATTTCCTTCTGCTGGCACCTCCTGTCTTCTGTCCTTCTCCTCCCTGGACTTGTGCATTCAAAAATATGAAAAAGCTAATTTGAAATATTAATAAATATTATAGTAGTATACATAATACTAAAATAACACTGCACCTAGCAACGACATAACTTTTCCTAATAAACATATTTTGTCATTCTTTTCATGCCAATCCAATTTTTTTTTGGGGGGGGGATTCTGGTTTTATCTAAAAAAATAAATAAATAGGAATCAATATTGCGGAATCAACCTGAATACATTAATTTATAAAAAAAAATTATAATTGTATGGGTAAAAAACAAAAAAACAAAAAAACAGCTCTTGAAGGTAACAATTTCAATGATGTATTCTTTGTTTAAATGTTTAAATATGTACAAGCTCAAGGAGGATGGCTCCCAAGGTTTCTTCCTCATTTATTTCAACATCTTAGCAAGTTCTGCACAACAGTTACTGCCTTTGGCTTCGCTCACTGGGGGGTTTATAAGAGTAAAATACTTGTATTTCCATATGAGATTCTGGATAGGAGTGTTTCAGGGCTTCAACATTTTGTGTCAATGAGAACAACAGGAAATCCTTTTAGCATTATTATTATTAGTTAGTGGCTGTTATTAGCTATTCACACTCATTGGCTGAACCAATCGGAGGCCACATCCTTTATTAAAGGGATAGTTCTCCCAAAAGTGAGAGTTCTGTCATAATTTACTCACCCTCTTATTGTTCCAAACATATATGATTTTCTTTATTCTGTGTTTTTTTCCGCTTTTTTTTTATTTATTTATTTTTGTTTCCTTTCGTTTGTCTATTCACAGTTTTCACTTTTAAATCATGTGCCTGGTGCGGAGACCTGGAGGGCAAAACATCCATAGAACTGCAGCACAGGTCTGTCAATTTACCATCTGTTTCAAGCAACAAATGTTTCGATCATCTGTCAAAAGAAGAAAAAGCAAAATACGTGAACAAAATGCAAGTTTTGGGGACTTGTGATCCATATCCAGCACCTGCTGCAGCATTTCTATCACTACAAACAACAAGACGTTCAAAAAGCTTAACATGAAAAACACTTAAAGTGCCTTTATGTACTAAAACAGTGGTGAAAAGATCAAATTCAGTTTACACCTTATTGATGATGCGTACAGGCGAGGAGATGAGCCCAGAATATGAACGCAACATGCTAGTTGGTAAAGCGTTTTCTTTATAATGTTTTTCTATGGAAAAACGCTTAACAAGAAACTGTACGTTGTGTTTATATTTTGGATTCATGTCTCATAAATAAGGTTTATATTAAACCTTCACTGTCATTTACTACATTACATTAGTAGTACAAGCTTGGTAAAAATACGGGTAATGGAGGATTACCTATGAGGGTGTGACGTCAGTTGTAAACTATGAATACAATGAAAGTCAGTGGGGTCAGATGTTATGTTAGTAGATGTTATGTCTTATATATATTGCTTATTACAATTTGGTGACTTGGAGGTGGGCTTACAGATTAAACTATCCCTTTAAATACATGGAAAGAAAACCTATTTCAGATTTTGTGGAGGAAGCTGCTTTGGCAGAATATGCATTTTGAAAAGCACTATACAAATTGAAATTAAATTGAAACTAGCATCACAGGCAAGCGGCGCTCACATTTACTTCAGACGATGTCAAAATATGTATTATTTTTGTGATAATCATGCAGAACAAACAGCTCATATCTAGGCCTCCTGTGAATCTGACTGAAGAACGCTTGTGTTCACATTTGCCTCTTGAGGCTGCGACTGTTGAAATCAATAGCGGTAATGATTCACAACTTTCATCCAGGCTGTTTTTAAGTCTCTGTGGGAATAACAGAAGCAGTTATAAGACTTTGTTATAAAAACAGCACTTTCTGAAACATCAGAACACTTTTAAAGTAATTAACAGCTTCATTATTGGTGTTGAAGCTGAATCCTGTGGCAACAGATCAATATGCTGCTTGATGTGGCTAAATGACCAATAAAATAAATTTATTTCTGCAGTGCATTGATTCGGCTAACTTTTTTTTATCATGACTGGTGGTAATTTCACTGTTCTGTAAATGCACAAAGCCCTATGAGTGTGAGGTCATATATGGGTCTGTTTCAAATTACCTCCATCTATCAGCTCCGAGTGGCATTGGATTCCAGGTATTAGTGATTAGAGCAGATGACAGATCCTGAGAAGAGAGATTTAAAGGCAATCTCACTAAAACTGCAGGCTGGAAACTTCAGCATTTTATTTTCCTCAGCATCTAGAATCTTTCATCTACACATTCCCCCACACATCCCATTTCAGTCAGCTCTTTCTCTCTCATATACACGCCCCTTGCCACATTTGAGGCGTCCCAAAAATTTTTTTATTTCAACGAATCATTTTTTTCCCCCAGTATATATATTTTTATTTATTTTTTGCCTCTTGTTGTCTCCCAGCATGCTTTGTATAGTTAGGAGAGTAAATGTTCAAATTAAGTGTAATATTATGGGAAAGACCTGTTAATGTTTAATGATCAGTTATGTTTGACATTTAAAAAAGTTTCTGTTATGTTGAAGTTTTTGTGGTTACCATTGTACTAAAGAGTAGGGCTTGCTCAATATAACTCATTATAATATATACATTTTTTTGATCATTATTTATACAATTAAGATAAACTAATTCTGTGAAACCACTTAGCTTAGAAATTTTGTAAAATCAAATACTCTTAACTCAAAACACTCTAAAAAATGGTAAGATAAAATCTCATGGGTAAGATAAAAAATATATATTATAATTAATTAATAATTAATAATATTTTAAAATATTAATAACTGACACAATCTATAAAGCATTTACAATTGTTGGTGACTTTTTTTTTCTTTTTTATTAAATCGATAAAAAATATTTATAATTGGAACATTATTATGTAATTTTAGCCTTTTTTTGCCATTAGGAGCAAATCTGAAGGCGGAGAAGCCATAGACGTATTTATTTTAGGGATGTTTAGGAGGATGTTCTTGTATAATGTTTTGTGTAATCACATGGCTTTGTTTTGTTTGTTTCTATGTGCCATGTGCTCCACTGTCTATTGTCTTCACCCTGTCCGTCTTTGTTGGTTCATTGTCCCATTGCTCTCCCTCATTAACCTCCTCATTTCCTCTTATTTATTCTCCTTGTGTTCGCTAGTCCTGCTGTGTCCTGTCATGTCCTGCCTTGCCTTCCCTGACCTGGTGACTTTTAGTTTTCCCCTTCAGGGCAGTTTTTGTTTGTTGTCCTCTGCATGCTCTCTCCTTCAACCTCAAACCTGACAAACTAATCTCAGACTAAAGGAAGATCCAGTAAATAAAAGTACTGTAAGCCAATAAAGTTTTGGTCTAATATGCAAGCCAGTTTATAATAAAATAAATGTCATAGTGATGAGTTCTGGACGTGACATCTGTACACAGTGTCTCTCCATAATCATATAGAGAGGATCTAGATAGGTGTATTTTGGCAGACAAGGTATAAGAGGCTTGATATGGGCCAAAACCAAAGCCTGGATTTCAGCTTCACTTGTACGTTTGCTATGTAGTAGTTTTAAAAACGTACAAGTGGTGTTTTAAAGTAATTTAAGTGAATAGTCTCTTACAGTCTACAGCTTAAATGCGCTATACTTTACGATATTGT
>FLSR01000624.1:109043-134895 GCA_900092035.1 Leuciscus waleckii
ATTTTTAAGGCCAGACAAGTAATTTGTTGAGATCAATTTGTAAAGAAAGACTACACGCCTGTGCACATATATAATCAAACGTGCATATCTATAGACTAAACACGTCAGCCTTCTCACAGGGTTGCGTTTTTGAAGTTTATGCGGAGGTAATGTTTTTCAAAAATGTTTGTCGTGTAAGTGGCCCGTAAGTTAATAACTAATGATCTTTGCAACAGAAGTGAATCAATCAAAACTAACTTTAACTGGACAATAACTTTATTCTAGAGCTGCTGTAAAGTCAAAACAATCTCTCTTACTTTAATTTCCTATTATGACTGTAAAGCTGCTTTGAAACAAACTATATTGTTAAAAGTGCTATTTAAATGAAAGTGACTTGACTTGACTTGACATCCGTAACCTAGATGTTTCCTTTCAAAATGTAACTCTATGCTGCTTCATCGAGTTGACTCTATGGGAACATTAATACCCACTGCGCCATACTGAACAAATGTTGTTGAAATTAACCAGCGAGCTAGACTGTAGCCAAAGATTGCCATGCAGTGCACCCAGTGAACAAGGGCTAAATAGCCTAAGGTGTGACATCCACAGCTCAGTACTGCCCATACTTTCTGTTTAACTGACCCGGGGCAGAACTGACTAGATAGACCACAGCCTAATGTGTTTGCCAACAGCTTCCACTAGGGACGGGCGAACTAGAGGACTGCTACCCACATCTAGACCCTCAACCATCAGCTCCAAGGGGAGCAAAGTATTAAGCATCCCGTTCTAAGGAACGGAGGATGCCTCAAGGAGAGAACCATGTTATCTCAATGGCCTGCTCTGCCTAAGGAACATAGGAGAACTGGCGAGAGAGCACAGAGAGTGGAGTGCTACTCAGCTCTACACCCTCATGCTCTCTATCACCGGTTGTCAAAGGGCGTGACTTCCCAATCTCTTTTCAGCTGAGGACCGAAAAACTTTGCCACTGAGCCTCTAGGGAAGTGCTCTGACTGATAGACATCTCCCAGGGAACTAGTTGACGTAATTCATCCAACTACTACCTCCAGTATAACCAGAGGGGCTTCTGAGAGAGACCCATAGCACTCTCCCTACCATATGGCCCTTATCGGTTGCCCATTCCTACAGTTGTATTGAATTGTGAAATGGAGGACAGAGAGTGGGTAGCTAGTCCACTTTTATGCTCTGTCCCGATACTCCTCATGAACTGTTAGGAAACGTACTAACATAGTCCCCCACTATGTCCACACTATCACCTCCAGGTGATAGACTGGAGAGGCTGACAAATGAAGGAGTGAGACGCAAAAGCAGAATGGCCATTCTCCTTCCCGTACTGCGATGTAGGACCTCGACCGTAATGGGGGGTATATCGCTTAAATGCCTCTAACTTAACCTTGCCACCCTAAACTTTTGGACCACCACCTCAACAGCTTTTTTAAGCCACTGGTACATTTACAACCGACAAAAGTTATATTTATTTCTTTAGGTGTAAAACGTTATTGAAATAGTGCATTTTTAAGGGATGGCAATAGAAAATGTTTGAGCTCGCTTGCTGTAATTGCTCTTATGTTATTGCACCATGCAGATTACTTTTAAATATATAGCACTAATTATAACAAATTAGAACTGACATGTTGATATTTCAGAATATTTTATGCAGAATGAGTGTCTGCTCAGCATTGAAATATATCCCAAGTGAAGCATCCTGGCTCTCAGCTGTCAAAATGAACATTAACCAGGATTGCGCAAAGCTGCTGTGGTCAGCACCAGGGATGTGTGTTGTGGTGTAAATGATAAATTGGTTGATTTGACACCGTAAGAGATATTACCCCCCTCTGATCTGGGGACAACTAATGTTTATTTAAGCGGTAAAGCAAATGTGCAAAGCATGCATAATGTGCTGTGCTGTAAATAATGGGCCTCATTACCCGAGGTGTCAGAATCCAACATCTTACATTGTCTCTTAAGCTGTTTAGTATCATGGCTGATCCAACAAATGGTTTGCAGGTCACATGGCGCTTTTGAATTAATCATGACTACTCTCGTTCTCTAGGACTTTCTCAACAACCTTACGACAAAAGTTATATTTATTTCTTTAGGTGTAAAACGTTATTGAAATAGTGCATTTTTAAGGGATGGCAATAGAAAATGTTTGAGCTCGCTTGCTGTAATTGCTCTTATGTTATTGCACCATGCAGATTACTTTTAAATATATAGCACTAATTATAACAAATTAGAACTGACATGTTGATATTTCAGAATATTTTATGCAGAATGAGTGTCTGCTCCGCATTGAAATATATCCCAAGTGAAGCATCCTGGCTCTCAGCTGTCAAAATGAACATTAACAAGGATTGCGCAAAGCTGCTGTGGTCAGCACCAGGGATGTGTGTTGTGGTGTAAATGATAAATTGGTTATTTGACACCGTAAGAGATATTACCCCCCTCTGATCTGGGGACAACTAATGTTTATTTAAGCGGTAAAGCAAATGTGCAAAGCATGCATAATGGTGCTGTGCTGTAAATAATGGGCCTCATTACCCGAGGTGTCAGAATCCAACATCTTACATTGTCTCTTAAGCTGTTTAGTATCATGGCTGATCCAACAAATGGTTTGCAGGTCACATGGCGCTTTTGAATTAATCATGACTACTCTCGTTCTCTAGGACTTTCTCAACAACCTTAGGCTATACATCTCAGAAAGTGGTGCAACCACATTTTACATGGTAAGAAAGATTCACAAATCATTTTGTGACAGATCTGGAATAGGAAGTGGGATTTCCAAAGCAGGACAGGGTTTGTGGCACTTACATAAAGCTCTGAGATTTGCAGTTGGTAGATTTTTGTGTTGCAAAGGCTCACAGTGCTCTTTATTGTTGTAAGAAATAGTGTCAGCCTGTAGTTTGTCAATGTGAGACTAGAAACAGTGACCATCATTAGCTTGTGAGGAAGATTTTACTTTGGGAAACCACCTGTACAGCCTATACTTATGTTACTATATGCACATAATGCCTGTCAACAAGAATCTGATGACTTGTGCTATTCTTTTTTGCACCACTTTCAGGGAAAGCTGGATGCTTTACGTAGGACTTTTTTTAATTAACTTCTACTTGTGAGCAAGCTCAGTCTATACAAACACTTAAAAACTTTACATTGACCAACCCCATCTTAATTAGTGAAATGATACAGAAATCTAATTCTTCTTCATGCCGGTTGGATCCCGCACCAACAATCCTTCTGAAACACTGAACTTCTGTCATTTCTGCTCCTATCTCACATCTTGTAAATATGTCCCTTCTCTCTGCCTCTGTTCCAGTTTCACTAAAGACATCTGCGGTTATTCCTATCCTTAAAAAAACAAATCTGGACCCAACTGACTATGCTAATTATCGCCCAATCTCCAATCTACCGTATGTCTAAAAAATCTGGGAAAAGGTTTTGCCACTCAATTACAGTCATATCTATCTCTCAACAATAGTTTTGATTTATTTCAGTCTGGTTTTCGCCAAAACCACAGTACTGAAACTGCATTAGTAAGGGTTATCAACAACCTCTTACTCTTTGGTGACTCGGGAAACCTTGCCACACTTTTATTACTCAACCTCAGTTCAGCTTTTGATACTGTCTGTCATAAATTCCTACTCATGCGCCTCTCAGAGATTGGTATCTCAGGAGCCGCGCTATCCTGGTTTTCCTCCTATCTGACTGACAGAAAATACTATATCACCATGCACAACTATAAATCTCCCACTGTCATTCTCAAACAAGGTGTTCCACAGGGATCAGTTCTCGGCCCATTACTATTTATTATCTACATTTTGCCTCTCGGACAAATTATTCGCTGCCATGGTTTTCAGTACCACTGTTATGCCGACGATATCCAGATATATAGTGCTTGCCGACTGGATTCTATTCACCAGACTACATCACTATCATCATGTATAATGAATTAAAGACGTGGCTCAACTGCAATTTTCTCAGTTTGAATCTGACTAAAACCGAAATCTTAATTACTAGTCCACCATCTCTATTAAAAAATATAATTAATATCCCAGACTTGACCTTGAAGCTACATCAATTATTCCATCTGCCACTGTCAAAAACTTGGGTATCACTCTTGACCCTTGACTGACCTTCAACGCTTATATTAGTCAACTCTGTAAAGCTGCATTTTTTCAACTCCGCCGGATTGCCAAACTGAATCGCTGGTACATGCTTTTATCACATCTCGCCTCGACTACTTTAATGTTCTTTTTTCTGGACTACCAGCACACTCTATGTCACGTTTGCAATATATTCAAAACTCTGCCGCAAGATTACTAACTTACACTAAACAATCTGCTCATATCACTCCAATTCTGTTCAAACTCCACTGGCTACCCATGTCTAAACATTTTTCATAACTCTGTATTACAGTCATAATGTTTCCTTAGGTACCATTAGTTTTTTGCATCTGACCTTACTTCAACTGCCCACCTTCTATGCTGTCTGTAAATAGTTTTGTTTTTTTGTTTCTGTTTTTGTTTCTGTTTGTATTCCAAATGTAATGCGATATGCAACTGCAATCGCTCATTTCTTGGACTGGGCAAATGTCTATTGTCCATTTATGTATGAACTGATTGTTTGTTCTTTACTGTTATTGTGAAGCGTCCTTGAACTTGGGAAAGGCGCTATATAAATTAAACATATTATTATTATTATTATTATTACTATTATCATTATTATGTTAGAAAAAGCCTTGATATCATGTGACCGTTTTAAATTGAGGAAAATAGCTACTAAATATATTTGCAAATGTTCAGACAGCAGCTAAAGAATACAATTGTCAGTCCAGTTTGGGGTGTTTTTGTGTTTGGTTATGAAAGAAGAGATCAACAACTGCATTCTAGAACTAACTTAACTGACAAAACTGGCTAAACAGTCCTTATAAAGAGGGCCCCTGCAGACCATCAAGGCAGGGTTAGTGAGGTTGTAAAATGTGGTGTTACGTCCCAAAACCTAATGATATTTATGAAAGGCATAATCCATGGCTAGCTGGGCATTAAAGCATTTTATGCAGGACTTGGAGGCAGAGAACGACCCAACACAAAGCACAATATTTAATTTGACCGGAAGGGCTAAATTGACGGTTATTTTCGTCAGTTATGGCTCGTTAGATTTAGCACCCTGCCTGCTTTGAATCAGACACAGAGATACTTCAAAATAGCCATTACAGCACATTAATATAGAACGGCGATTAAATTGACTTGGAACTACTTGTGCATTAAACGGTTTTATTGCACATCTTCCAGCCAATCAGAATCGAGTATTCAGACATACCATGGTATAAAAACTAATAATTAATAATATCCCTCGTTTGGCATTAAAAAACTACTGTCAGGATTTACTAAAGACACACAAAGATAAATTAGCGCTGAAAAGGCGTGGACAGTAATAGGGCGTGACAGTTTTGCCGTAAATCCACCCAAGATTTGAATTTGAAATATTCGAAAAGTGGAAATAAAGTGTTATTTTTCTTTTTTAAATAATGATGACATATTCAAGGTTCATTGACTGTGAATAACTTTAGATTGTCTGTTTCTCTCTTTCCAAAAATGTATTCTCAGCCTAATGAATTTGTCCTCTGCTGAGGCAGATGTTGAGCTCTCAGCCTACTGTGAAGACAGATGTTGGTTCCCACCCTCTTGAGATGCCACCAACCAAACATCCTGCTCAAAATAACCATCTTCTCCTGTGGAGAAGCACAAAATGCTGTCATGAATGAACTGAAAACTACAAGACAAAAAAACCATTTAAACTCATACATTAATTAATGTAAAAGCTCAGCTGCAATCATATCACTGATAAATATGTTTAACTATACCATGCCATCGTAGTTATTGGATTTATTGATTATTGTATTTTGAGAATTTTGAATCAGCAGAAGATTATTTGCCGATTCAGTGATTCAGTATGAATCACAGATGAATATTACATTTAGTTCAATTATGAGGCATCATAAACCAAGTGAATGAAGGTCTTTCTTCTGTAACACTTTATTTAGTGTCTTTGTTACACGTTACATGTATTAATGGCTATAAATTATGCATAATTTCATGCAACTAACCCTAAACCAAACCCCAATGCTAACTCTAACTCATGTAAGAACATGTAGTTAATTATTATTACACAGTACTTAAATGCATAATTACACTGTAACATGGACAACTTAAAATAAAGTGTAGCCTTTTCTTTCAATATCTTTGCATAATTTTAAACAGATTCCTTTGCCCGTTTTCTAGTACTATCACCTTCTACCAAGCATTAAGAATACAAATAATACTAATAATAACGAATAAATAAGAATTTTTTGATGCATATAATATTGTGGAACAAACACAAAAGTGAGTAGTAAATGATGACAGAATTTTCATTTTGGGGTGAACTATAACTTTTTGTTAAAAATAAGCTGTACAAATCTTTTAAGATGACAAAAAAATACTTCAAAATGAAGCACCCATCCATAAGCCCCATTGAGCTTACACTAGAGCGTACACCTGAGCTCAGCCTACGGTGTTTGTGCATTGAAAGGTGACTTTTAAATGTCTCCTATCTCAGAATGCTAATTATTACCTCAACAGCTTATCAGTTTTCCAGGAGGGTTTATTTAGCTCCTAAATCAAGCATCGATCCACCACAGACCATCTGATCCCAGGAGGAAAATCTTCAGATTTTCTGTGGGGAAGAGATATAGAGATGGAGCATCTGTACCTGTCTGCCTCTCCTCCTTTTTATCTCACTCTCTCTCTGCCCCTGGGCTGTACGCTGTGGTGAAAGTCAATGACTTCCTGGCCTTGCTCTTGCACACATGGCTCTGGGGGCAATCTGTGTTGAAAATGAAATGGTACAAGCTCAGTTTCATGCTGCCCCAGGCTGTATTGTACATTAGGCAGGACTTACATTGGACTCCTGTCTCTCTCTCTGTCAGTAATTAGGCAGGCTTAGACGAGTTGAATGATTTAATTTTCATGACGCTGCCAACTGTGTGTCAGCTGCTGATAGCATGTTATCTCTGGCTCTTTGTCCCTGTTCTCTCGCTCACTAGTTCACTCGGTCTCTCTTTATGTGTGTGTGTGTGGAAGGCAAAGTGGGGTTTTTGACGATATCAGCATAAATTCTTATTTCACAGTGTAAATGCTATTAGTGTTGTCACTTACGGCACGATTCCTGTTTCATGTTCCTCTGTCTTGGATACTTATGTTGATATGTAGTTTTCTGTTCGCATGGTTCCTGTGCTATTCTTCCTGTGCTCATCCATGATTTCTTAGGTCCTGGTATGTTTCCATAGTAACCCTCATTAATCTCCGTAGTTACTAATCACTTTCACCTGTTTCTTGTTGCAGCCCTTGTTACCTTGTGTTTCCCATGTTCTTTGTCTGATGTTGTCCTTTATGAATGTTATGTGTGTGTTTGTTTCAGTTCTGTTTCTACCCATGTATGGTATAATCTGTTACTGCCTGGATTTACTGTTGTTGTGTTTGTTAAATAAATATTTCTGCTGCACTTGGATCCAACTATCACGTTTCTGAAAAAGTTGCGTTACACTTATAAATGTAAAGTCACAACAAAGGGGGCCTCAGCAAACTTCCAAGTGTCAAGATGACTTAAAAGTATTTAAATAAATAAATAACTTTTAATTTATTTTATCTCACTCTAAATTAAAATGCTAACAAAATAGATACAATCAAGGTGTGGAATGAATGTAACTATTGCAGTTCTTTAAACTTCTGGAATCACAAAAGGAATCGTGGTTAATTTAATATATCAATACTCACAGTTTCAGTTAATACATTTTTTAAGCTTTGTCATAATTACAGAAGAAATACCCAAAATATCTTAGTGTATATGGTGGGGGAGGTGTTATGAATATTTTTTTGCTTTCGAAACCACTGCATTAGCAAATAAATTTCAGTAAGGCATCTGTACTTAGATATTTTCTCAAAACTAACTTCACTTTTTACAATAACTGTGTCAAGGTGATTCTTAGTGGAGCATTTATTATTTTTACAGGAATTAGATTTTTTTTTTCACAGTATACTGACTAAAGGAGAGGAAGGTTTAAATATGCAATGCAAAACAACTTTGAATCCTCCCAAAAAGATTCCTGCACATACACCCATATAGGTTTCACTAGGCTCCCCTGCTATGAAATCTCCTCACAATTCGATGAGAAGAATATATTATCGCAAAACACACACACACACGTCGGAGTTCAGCATCTAATACCAGAGGCCAAACCATCTGCCAGCCTGATCGCTGGCCTGTGAGACTCGGTTCACTGTTTCCTCATTTCCATTCACCACTCACTACCCAGAGGCCAAAACCTTACACTATTACACTTACAGAATGACAGATTTCACGGCTTTGTCCTTGTCTTAGCAGTGGCCATCTGAAAATAACCTGGCACTTTCTTATCGATGCTCCGTAAATCAAGTGCACTTTATCTCAGTATTCACCTGTCCAGGCACAAGCGGGAGCACACAAAAGGGCCAAAGGCGTTGATGTAATGTTTTGTGTCTTTGTTGTAGTGCCTGCCATGGATTCGGAAGATGAACCCTTGTTGCTCCAAGGTACCTGGAACCTAAGCGAGTTTGAGGAGCAAGAGGAAGATGAGGAGGAGGAGGGAGAAGAAGGAACAGAACGGGAAAATGGAGACGAGCAGGTCTGTAAGGGGTTGTGGTGGGCTTTGGGCTGGGTGTATACGCAGCCCTGGGCCAGCGGGCTGGTTCTGGCTGTGGGATTTCTGGTACCCTTCACCCTCTCAGCTTATATGTTCCTTCACTGTGAACCATTAGACATTGACCTTTCCTACAGCGCATTCGAGGTCAGGAGTCATGCCTCTGCAGAACGTTTTGACGCTCTCGCCATTGCCCTGAAAAGTCAGTTGGGGTCTTGGGACAGGCACAGGCGTGATGCCGATGGATTTGACTTTGAAGCCAATGCTCTGAGGGACCTTTTGTTGCTCATGGTAAACAGAAAAGGGAAGGACGTCTCTGCAATGACGAATGTCACAAACCTGCTGAGACTGAGACAGGGGTACACAATGACACCAGACAGTTTGGAAATGAGAAAAACAACAAGATGAAAGAGGAAAAGACAGACTCGACAAACCCTAAGATAGCGGCACTCAATTCCAGTGATGTTGAAGATCACAGGAAACCAGACTCACCCTTAATGAGGAAGCGAAGATTTTCAGGCTACTCCTACCTCCAGACCCAGGCCCTCTGGAGGATAGAGCTAGTTTTTGTGGCCCAGGGCGACAAGGATAACAACATTTTCACCCCTGAACGCCTTCACACCATACACCACGTGGAGAGACTTCTAATGCAGCATCCTCAGTTTCAACAGTTCTGCTGGAAGCCACTGGAGGCGTTGCGAGACTTGCCCCTGGGACCTTCCTTCTGCTCTCCTCCAAGCTCTCTCCTGTCCTACCTCTTTCCCAGTGAGCGTGCAGGGAAGATCTACTATGATGGAATGGGACCTGATCTAGCTGATATACATGGTGAGTCGTTTGGGGGAGGCAAATATCCCACTCTCTACTAATGATTCAGTAATTCTCAGTAAATTACATTTTAATAGAGAAAGAGTGTAAAATGAAGCTCATTTGTAGCAAATAAGCTCAGCTAAACTCTCTAAAACAGCAGTATATTTATTTGATTAACTGTTCTCATGGTCTCCAAGTTGGCCATTAGCTGGTTCTAGTTTGTTTAGATCCTGTTCCTGGAGAGTTCAGATCCAACCCTGATCCAACACACCTGTCTGTATATCAAGCTCCTGAAGAAGTGTTGGATCAGGGTTGGAGCTGAATCTCCAGGAACAGGATTGGGCACCCCTGATTTAGATGGCTGACCAGTTGGTGAAGATCAGGCTGAGCTGATATACCATCTTGGACCAGCAAAATATACATGGGATGGCCAGGTTTTCCAGTTGGATTTGCCCTGGTTAACAGATATCAGGGGTGTCCAATCCTGCTCCTGGAGGGCGAGTGTGAGTTTCTAGTGATCCTCAAGATCTTGATTAGCTAGTTTAGGTGCGTTAATTAGAGTTGGAGTTAAACTTTGCAGATAAATGTCCAGGAGAAGAACTCCCCTGACAAATATTGTAAAAAGTAACAACAAATAGTGGCTGTATGATATTCAAGGCCTCTTTCACAATCATTCCAACCAGTAACTGAAATGTTTTTCATAAAACTCCCTGATTGTAGAATCCTCTATTCTCAGGTGCCCTGAGCCTGGCGATCACCCATCCACAGTTTTATTGGTATGTGGATGAGACTCTCTCACCAGACAAGCTTCAGTCCTCTCTTCTTCGCAGTGAGATCCATTTTGGAGCTCCTCTTCAATCTTTTTACTCTCTTCAAGACAGACCTTTAGAACAGAGACGTCTCTTCAGAGAATTTGTGGTGCAGTATGCAAACATCCTTTCACAACAATCCACCAGGTGGGTGTTGAGATTGCAGTTGGTGTTGGTATTAGTTACGTAAACAAGAAAGCTTTTTGTTTATTTGTCTGGTCTAATACCATGTATTGTTAAATGCAAATTCAATCAACAAGCATGCAAACCAGAGGATTCATCAGAAGATTCATGATGGCTTGTTGGGCATTAAATATGGTCATTGGAAACGTGCAGAATTAACTTTATAAATCCAAGTTAGCAGAAGCCTTGTTTCCCTGTGTTCTCCCTGAGCTTATCTTTTTTTTAAATGATTATTAATAGCCTAATCTGCATATAATATCCATATGCATATGGCCATTGAGACATTTCCAAACTTCCTTAAATATATAATTACCAAAGAAGCAAATCATTTAGAGACGTGTATATCTTGAGTTTAATTTCTCACGCCACACGCAAACATTTTACTTGTTTAAAGCATAAACCAAACATACAGTTTGCAGTTTTGATTCTCTTTTGATAATTTTTCTGCATAATGTTGTTTATTAAATACATTTCTTTAATTCCAAACACACACACAGACAAAAGAGCCCTCCCTGCCATAGGAAATGTCTTCCAAAAGCAATCAATATATATGCTCAACTCCATACATAAGGAGGGCATTTTATTATAAAAGTAATATACTGTATTAAATGAAAATGTAAGTGTGCATGAAAATGGCTATATTGCAGAATTTGCCGAAATTACAAATTTTACGTCCATAAAACTGAGCCATCAACTTACAAAGACGATCTCAGTGGCACGATGGTGATGAATCACGGCTCAGTCCTCCCGCTCTTCTGTGTGGCAGCTGGAAAGACTGTTCACTTTACTAATGCAAAACTAATGAGTTATATATAAATGATTAAACACAAAATGGGAGTCTATTAAGCCACTAAGTATTCCTTAGTGTCAAAGACAGAAGTCAGTTAGTCAGCCGTTTCGATTTTGGTTGTAGTAATTTTTGGAAGGATGATCACCAAACAACGCCAGTTATGAATCTAAGACAATGACCCAAAGCTTTATTACATCTGCAAAACAACGCTATTATACGCACTGCTGTCAAGTGAATGTATGCAGATGCTCTTCAAATGACAATCATTACTGCTGGGATGACAATGGAAGGAACTAAGCCTGAAATGAGCCAATGGTCAGACACAAAATAGACATTCATTGTATGTCTGATACAGTAATAACTCGTTTAAGAGCCCCTCGATGTAATTAAGATTATCTTTTTCCATCTGCTAATGTTCCCCATTTTCTCTCTCATCCCCCTCATCTGGTCCTTCTCTTGTTACATATTGTCTGATGTCGAACATAACCCATTCTCATCTTGACTACCCTCCCCTCTCATCCAATTTTCTGTTTTTTTATTCTCTCTCTAGTAAAGTGAAGGTGTTGTACGGGGGTACAGAGTTATTTGATGATGAGGTGCGGAAGACCTTCCACAGTGACATGTTGCTGGCTCTGTTCAGTGGAGGATGCATTACTGTCCTTGTGTATGTTCTAACCTCATTTTCTGGTAAGACACTCAACAAGCATTCTAATCAAATAAACCTAAAAATACCATGCATTACAGGGGTTTTAGCGCACTTAAGGTCGTTGTTGTTCAGTCAGCACAGATTAGAGATGCCTATGTTCATTATATGTTGCTTTTACAATCCAATACACAGTTTTATCGAGTAATTAATTAATTAATTCACAGTTAGTTAACAGTTAACAGTAAGCTGCTTTCAGTTATAAACTGTACAAAAACTGTATGTAATGCTGCTTGATGTTGTAAACTGGCATTTCTTGTTTTTATTTTAATTTATTATTGTAATATTTAATACACACTCTTTTTTAGTGCAAATAGCTTTACTGTTTACAGCACTTTGTTATTAATCTAGTTATTTAGTGCTAATGAATCATACACACATTCATACTATATAGAATGTATTTTTTTACGACTGCAAAATAAGCAACTTTTTCACTTGACATACTACTCAGAGAGTTTGGGCCCTATTTTAACGATCTGAAACGCAAGTATCAAGCGCGAAACGCAAGTAACTTTGTGGGCGGGTCTTGGGCGCTGTTGCTATTATACCGGAGGGATAAATGACTCTTGCGCCCGACGCAAATCTAAAATGGGTTGGTCTATAGTAGCTTCATTATTCATAGGTGTGGTTTGGCCGTAACGTGAAATAAACCAATGCGCAAGTTCATTCCCTAATTTACCGACGTGCGTCTGTGGAGGGAAAAGTCCGCTGCGCGCGGGTGCAAAATAGGAATGATACATGCGTCGGTGTACAAAGTCAATTGCGCTGAGTGAAAGATAGGGCCCTATGTGTTGCTCTGAGAGAAACTGTTGGTTCTGCTTTTGACATCTGTGGAGCTATTGTCCTTGGCAGAGCAAACAGACAAAGTATCTGGCGATATTGTGTCTAAAATCAAAGTAAGTTACACAACCTCATATATATTGAACAGTTTAAAACTATAAATGTAGCGTCACTTTCGCAATTGTGCTGTTTGGTTTGAATACTGTGTCATGACTTGGAACGGATCGTGATTGAATTCTTTAAAACAAAATTGAGATATGTACAGTATATAATTTTAAATTGTGTTTTATAAAAAACACAAATGATCAATAACATATTTATAAATTAACATTAATTTAAATTAGTACATGCTGTAAAAAAATTTTATGGTGACAAATGCATTAATCATGTTACCAAATTGAGTCTTATTGTAAAGTGCGAATTAATCTAGACAGTGTTTCAGTCTTGCTAAAATATTGTTAAAGATATGATGCAAGCCTTGATTTAGCCTTGTTTTTATGACTTGTGTTTTGTCGGATTTGCCATCTATAAATGGCCTCAGTATGCTTTGTGTCAACATTTGTGTCTACAGATAAGCTGCAAATGATTTCTGAAATGAAATCTGACTGATGCCTTGAACCTACACAGACTACCCACACATTTTGCAGTACGACTAAATAAGCAGTAAACATGTATTTCGGCTATGAGTCTATTAAAAGCACAAGAGGATGCAGACTTG
Source organism: Leuciscus waleckii (assembly GCA_900092035.1). Classification (NCBI taxonomy): domain Eukaryota; kingdom Metazoa; phylum Chordata; class Actinopteri; order Cypriniformes; family Leuciscidae; genus Leuciscus; species Leuciscus waleckii. The sequence goes on from FLSR01000624.1 coordinate 122,547, forward strand.
AAGGTGTACTATCTGTGACTTTAGTTGTTGGGCAATTAATCAAGTAAATCTTATTGATTTGGCCGTCTCACAGCTCCACAGCTGGTTTTCTCAGTATATTCAGGTCGTTATACTATTTTTGTCAGGACATTCCTAAAATGAGGCTTATTTTCTCACAGCTGCTGCACCAACAACCGTCTGGATAATGGAAAAGAGAACACCACTTTTCCATTTGACATTTTATAAAAACCTTAATGACGCTTTTTCATGTTATGTAACTTGACCTTTGTGCTTTATCTGTATATCATATAGCCTTCCCTAAATGTGTCTGCTGCACTTGCAATGCGCTACCTTGTTTGAGAAACAATAGAGAGCTCTCGAACGCTGTCGTTCCACTCAGCTTGCACACCAGTTTGTGACTGTTTGTTGCAAAACCTTTAGCACTCTCTGTACGCCACAGCACTTTCAGTTAATTCAGGGATAAAAGCTTGAAACCACAGAAAACATCTCCTAGTGCGGAAAAGCATGTGGGCCAAAAATATCTTGGCAGTTTTGCGATTGCTAATGGAAAATTCAAAACTTTGGTTTGTAAGAGTGGCAGATATTTTGAATTTGACATTAAGGTGTTGGTGAATACAAACAGACCTGTCAAGAGGTGCTTGTGTTGGAGAAATTAGCTTGAAGTATTGATGCTAAGTTTACGTAGTTCTTACAGTACAAAGCTATTGTTGCTACTGTTGCTACATTGCTGTTTTTACAGCAGTTTATTGTGCATGCAGCCCTTCATTTTAGTGAAACGCCTGATTTGAATAGTTGATTTAAATAAACTGATCCAAAAGAAAAGGTTTGCTGATTATTTTGAGTCGGTGCAGCATTTGTAGCAAGATTGTGCTGTAGCTAAACAAAATTTAGTAAAATGTGCTGTTCATTACTAGCCTGGTTAAAACCAGACCATTCTCAGTAGTAACTGAGTTATGGTCTGGCAAAGCTTCATTAATAACTCATTATCCAAAGGGGCGTCACCAACGGACGTCGCTCAAATGCCTTTGGGCGCAATTGGATAGACCTAAAACCAATCAGAGCGATTGTCATCGTGTAAAGCCATATGCTGCTTCCCAATTCGCCTCAGTTACACTACGCCATAAAAGTATGTACTCTTTTTGTGAAGAAAAGGTATTTACTTTTGAATGTGTAGCAAAAAAGTAGGCAAGCTTTGGGACATACTTCTTCGTCATCTTTATCGGACGTATCTGTCGCGTCATCCTGTCACGTAAACTGCCCTGTCAATCATCTTGTCACAGTTAAAATTCTCTACTAAATCTAATTTCATTTCCTACCGTTTCGGAGAGAAATGTAGAAGCACGTTCATCTGCCAGTGGGTCTTTCATGGAGACTGTCCTCATGTGTTTGCAATTTTAATATGCATTTAAAAGTTGCTGCGCTTCAACAATAGTAGCCAGATTTTTCAACTTTGTCTTTTTAACTGCAGAAACAACAATAAATGCTAAACTGGAGTCGCAGTCTTTTTAGCTAAAAATGTTCACAGCATCCAAAAATCTAATTAGAACCGGCTGAAAAGTTTTGAAATCACTTGTACCCTATACATTTTAAATTTTTTACATTTATTCATTTAGCTGACGCTTTTATCCAAGGCGACTTACAAGTGCTATCTATGTCAGAGGTCGCACGCCTCTGGAGCAACTAGGGGTTAAGTGTCTTGCTCAGGGACACATTGGTGTGTCACAGTGGATTCGAACCCGGGTCTCTCACACCAAAGGCATGTGTCTTATCCACTGCGCGCAATGGATAAGACACATGCCTTTGGTGTGAGAAACCCGGGTTCGAATCCACTGTGAGACACCAATGTGTCCCTGAGCAAGACACTTAACCCCTAGTTGCTCCAGAGGCGTGCGACCTCTGACATAATTAGCAATTGTAAGTCGCTTTGGATAAAAGCGTCAGCTAAATGAATAAATGTAAATGTAAATGTTTCTCCTCAGTGTTTCTGACGTTCTTTGGCTTGGCCAGTATTGGTCTGAGCTGTCTCGTGGCGCTCTTCTTGTATCATGTGGCGTTTGGAGTGAAATACCTCGGCATTCTCAACGGAGTGGCAGCCTTCGTCATCATCGGCATCGGTGAGAATAATAAAAACCCATGAGCTTTCCACATTATAAATAAACATGTTCTTTGGTCTTACCGTCTTCCTCTGTCTTTCCTTCTAGGTGTGGATGTGTGTTTGTGTTCATAAGTACCTTCAGACAGTCAGCCCACCTGACTTGTTCAATACAGCGTATGATCTACACAGTAAAGACGGCCGGCAGAGCGACGTTCCTCACGTCCTTCACGACTGCAGCAGCGTATGCTGCAAACACCTTCTCACAGGTGCAGTCAGCGGAGCAGGATAAACACGGCCAGAAAATCAATTGTCGAAACAAAGATGTGCTAACATATAGACCATTAAGACCACATTTACACTTTCGTAGTTCACATACAATGCTAGTCAAGGTTTCCTGCACGCAAAACAGTTGCATTTTAGTTTTCCCAAACCATTTTCCACTTTGGTGCAATTAAACAAGCTGTGTTTGCTGCTATACCTTTAAAATCTGTAAGTTATGATTGGCTAACCTCGTACTACATAATTTATGCTTATCAGAGTTGGTTGCTTAAATGCCCCCTGAAATATTTTTTTTTAGTTTTTTTAGCTTTTGGTATGAATATGTTAGCCTTAAGGTTATGAATAAGCTGGTGTTTCCAAATCAATGACACAATTCGCAAAACTTACAGTCTCTCACTTCCGCTAAGATAGATCATGGATTTTTATGACATCACCGCGGACTTCAGCTTCTCATCACATCTTCTGTCCAATCAAATGCTCTCTAGAATGTAAAGCGTCCCGCTCCCTTTGCTATAAACACCACATGGCCAAAGCAACCGTTGATACGTCACTGAGCAATATGGGTTGGAGATGTGTGTTCGGTTGCTCAAACGTTTTATTCCATTTTCCAACCGTACGTTGGTTAAGAATGAAATGACTAGAATTTTTTCACACCTCTATTATTGAATCCGACATTTCATCAGCGCTCGGATTCACTTCCATGGTGCTGTCAAGTACGACTTGCAGTCTGTGAGGTAAACTAAACGCTATTGGATATTTGTAAGGGGTCACAAACCTGTGACCCTTACATTCTGTATTAAGGGCTTTTTTCTGCCATCAAAACAAGTTTAAGCTTTAAGTGGTGTGATTAAATGAGCAAAGTTCTGAGTGAACTTGCGGATTCCTACATGACCTCCTTCTGTGAAGCTCAGGATCTAACATCGATCAAAAAATAAACACAACTGATGTAATAAGCAGAAAGAACATGTAGAGCCGAAAGTCAACCCTTTCTTTATTTTTAAAGAGATATTTTTATTCACAGTAGCTTTTGTACCCAGGGGGCTTTTATGTTTCTGTCACCATCTCATGTTTATTCAGTAGCGTATTGACGTAATGAGAATCCCACCGGTTAAATTATTTTAAAACATGCAAAGGGAAAAAAATTCTGCCAACACCTGACGTGTGACCTTTATCTGTTTTGCATGCGTCATTAGATCCCAGCGGTTCATGACTTCGGTCTGTTCATGTCTCTCATTGTGAGCTGCTGCTGGCTTTGGGTGTCCATTCTCATGCCTGCTGCCCTTTGCATCTGGAACCAGTGTGGAGCTACCAATGGCAACCCCTGTCCCAAATGGTAGAGATTTTATGTCTTTCCAAATGTCTTTTCGAGAAATGTGATGTTCTTTTCTTTAAATTTTACAACTTTTATCACATAAATCATTCATTAAAGGTGCAATTGCTTGACTAAAGAAGATTTTAAGAAATGTCTATACAATGGAAGTCAATGGTGACCAAAACAGTTTGGTTACCTAAATTCTTCAAAATATATTTTATGTTCCGCAGAAGAAAGAAATACATTCAGGTTTGGAATGAAATAAAATTTCCTTTTTTGGATGTATTATGCCTTTAAAATCATAGTTCACCAAGAAATGCAAATTCTGTCATCATTAACATTATGTTGTTCCAAATCATGACTTTCTTTCTTCTGCGAAACACACACTTTTTAAAATTGTCATGTGCTGGTCACTCTTTTCCATGCAATTTCAGTACATTTCAGTGCCCCATTAGGCTATTTTAAATGTTTAGTTTCAGAGAGGTCTCCTACAATAGGTTTACATGCATCCAAGTTCAAAAAACACAATGATTTTCTCATAATATACACTGTAGCATCACATCTTTGTCACAGTATCTGAAACGGTTTGACAAGAGAATACATGAAGAGTTCAGATGGAAAAGCCTCTAAGTGCCATCTGAAATTTTCTTCTAGAATGATCATTTTTATCAAGCTCGCATATTTAAGTTCAGTAATTTCACTTAAATGACAATTAATAGGTAATCTTCATTGCCATTTAAGTGAAATTACTGAACTTAAATATGCGAGCTCGATAAAAATTATCATTCTAGAAGGAAATTTCAGATGGCACTTAGAGGCTTTTGCATCTGAACTCTTCATATACTGTATATATGATATCTGTGATGTATAGCTTTTGCAACTAATTACAATTCTCCCAACAGCATACTGTTTCTTTTGAGCCTAAATCCTAGTCAAATTAAAATGATATAGTTGTATATATCACTTGTGATGGTATTTTGTATAGATATGGCCAGACGTGCAGTCTACCAGTCACATTAGAGTACAGCACTATGAACGCCCACAAGCGACTTCACAGTACAGAACTAGCGACATGCAGCGACAAAATCGCTGGCAGTGTGAACGGGGCTTTAGAGGCTTTTGCATCTGAACTCTTCACATTTTCTCTAGCCCCTCCTTTCCGAAAGCCTACTCTACATTGATTGGTCAGACGTCCTAGTCTGTTGTGATTGGTCGACCGCGATTGTGTTTCGGAAACCAATTGCTCATTAACCATATCTGAATTTCAGCTCCGGATCTTCCTCAGCACTTGATACACAGTGATACGAACAGTAACCTCATCCTTTAGAAGTGCATCAAAGTGGATTTGCAATGCAGAAAACAGTGTCTTCTTGACATAAACAACACGAACCAAACTCGAATCGTTATTTTTAGTTGAATCTTTTTAAATAATTAGTTGACCCACTTCACAAAACAGGTCTGAATGATTTGTTCATGATTCAGACTGCTCCAGTTCTCAAGCTAAATTCACAGACAGAGTGATCTATTGACAGCTTACTGGAGGAAAAGATTATTGGTGAATAACATTTTTGCTCAAGTCATGTCTGGACACTTTTATGGTTCTTTAACATTGTTTTTGAAGACTGAAAACTTCAGTCCCCATTCATTGCAACTGCATGGAAAAGAGCGACACAAAGGCATACTGATTTGGAATGACACGAGAGTGAGTAAGTGATGACATATATGGGATTTTTGGGTGAATTCTCCCTTTAACACTGAGATTGTTAAACCTAACAGGTGGACCACATTAACTAAACTGTCCGCCAGCCCTAGTCCCCTCTCAGATGATGATGATGTTGCTCTAATAACTGTAGAACTGGAACCAGGTAAGGATTACTTTATTTTGATAAAAGATTGCAAATACAATTTCTTATGTGGAATAATGTGCACCAATGAATCATTTCGTTGGTGCACGGATGGTCCTTCGGATGAGACGTTAAACCGAGGTCCTGACTCTCTGTGGTCATTAAAAATCCCAGGATGTTCAGAAAAAGCGCTATATAAATGTAACAAATTATTATTATTATTTACTATAAGACCAGGAATGTGAAGTAAGGAGGTAAATAGGGTTTATTTTAATTGTCTGTTTATTTTAAAGGGGTCATGACATGCATTTTTTTAATCACTTGAATGTCATGGTTCACTTCTAATATTGATAACGTTTTGCAAAAAAAAAAAAAAAAAAAATCATGACAATCATGACAATCATGACAATCAATCAATCATATATATATATATATATGCAGACAAAAACAATTATATTCAGCCTTTATTCTGACACTGTCTGAAATTATTTGTTTTTAAGGGGCTGCTCTTTTAAGTCAGTAAACGGCCACTTATGATTGGCTAATGTCGCTACATAGGAAACAGCATCAACGCCCATACAAACATTATCCATAAAAAAACCCTGTAATTTACCCACAAAGCATTAATAATTTACGTTTGGTTTGAGATGCAGCTGCTGTTAGATCCGTAGATCAGTCGGCTGCTTCGTCTGTCAACAAAAGTTTCTTTGTGACTCTCCATTACACTGTTCCTCGTTTACAAAACAAAATGCTCCGAACAAACATACAATCCTCCAATGCAATCTGGGACGCCATTAAAATACAGCACTCACTTATTTCCGACGCTGGGATCCTTCTGAAATCTGTACAGAGACGCAAACGGGCTGTTGAAACTGGATGTGTCAATGCAAACGTTCTTTTACTCTTCCATTTGTCCTGTTGTCGACAGACTCAAGTGTTTGAGCATGTCAGAAACTCAACTCTCATCTGTATACTGTAGACAGCATCAGTGATTATAATGGGTTTATTTGCTTTTGACACGTCTAGGGAAATGTTTGCCAATAAGCGACTAAACGGCAGTGGGCGGGGCCTATGATGCGATGATGTGTAACTATTCGTTGATGTCTTGCTCTGGAGGCAGTCATATGCAAATCACACCGATTCCGCAATATCAAAACGAGCCGTTTTTGGAGCTTGATGCTTTGTTTATAAGGACGTTTTAAGCTATGAAACTTGCAGGATGTTTTAACGGTACAAAGACCACTTATATGTCAAAAGATCAAGGCAAATTAGATTTCTCATGACATGACCCCTTTAAGATGAAAACCTTGGTGCATTATCTCAAATTGTAGGATGTCTTGATTTCTGTCCAGGTGTGTATGAGTCTGAGTCGGATGCTGCCCTGCTGTCTCTCTCTGTAGAAGCTCCTCTGTCCGTGTCCTCTGAGGGCAGCGTGGGAGTTGTCAGTGCACACCTTCAGAGCTCCTGAGACACTGGGTGGCAGAGCCTGTCGTCGACAAACGGAAAGCTATCATAGGTCAGTAACATTTGTGGTTCCCTCGAAAGACGTGATGTGCTTTCACAATACTCACATTAGTTAAGCATCTTTACTCATTTGCTCTCAGGCGCAGACAATGCACTCAAAGACTGTTCTGTTCTGTTCTGTCTGATGTATGACACGCACAAAACTACCAAGAGCTGACGGGAACCTTGCACTCTTATTGGCTGGTTTATATGCTACTTTCTGAAGTTGTGGTGCACAGGCTTTTATCAGTCTGTCTGAACCCAAAGTATTGTACAATTAGGGTAGAATAAATGCTTCAGCTGAAGAACCAGTTGCTTGATTTGCTAATGTTTGTGAGTTTCATGTAAAATATCATATAAGATTTTAATTTGAGACATTTGATAGCATGTAAAAGAGATATCCTTGAGTGCACATCACTTTATGCAGTGCTACAGTACTTCACATTTACTAACATCCATAAAAACAAACTTTTGTTACTTTGCCCTTGTGAAAAAGAAGTATACTTTAAAAGCAATTAAATGCACTTATTTTTCACAAGAGTGTTACATGGACAGTTCTTCGCCAAAAATAAGCTGCAGTGTGATCCAGACTGTTTCCTGCAACAAGTAATCTCTATACTCTCTCTCTATATAGTATGTATGAATAGTATGCAAATTTTCAGTATGCATAAAATAACTGGATGACTTACTACACTTGTCAAAATGTGCAGTGTGCAACAGAGCATGGGATACTGTATACCGCAGGGTAATGTGCAGTGTGATGGATGAACCGATAATATCTGCTACATCTCTTCCTTGACTCTGATTATTTGACCAGACTGCCAAATGTGGAGACATTTTTATAGGCTATAATAACTGGACACCGTTTATTGAATTACACATGCACTGCAATGAGGTCATGTGGCCACAATGTTTGCATACTAGAGCTTGGACTACTGTGAATAGTGTAGAATAATGCTTATAATGATTTGCTTATTATTTAAAAAATAGTTTGCAATATATAATACATACTGTGCAGTTTTAATGTGGGCTATTAACATTCTGCTTGCTGCATACTACATAACACTGTATTATGCCTACTCTTTCTTAAAATAGTTGAGACACATTTTTGACACAGTCAAGAACATTTGCAGATAAACTTGGAATAAACATTATATGTTTTTTTTGTTTGTTTTTTTGTGTAAACGTCCTTTTGGCAGTTTGATGAAATGAAGTGCATTGTGGGATGCGGTACTGATGAAGTGTTCTCTGGTTGTATACTGCGTATATTTAGTACATCATTTAGATATTCTATGCATAACCCACTATGCAAAAAAAGAATGTGAGTAGTATGCTGTAAATATCTTACCAGAAGTGTTGTTATTGTTAACTAAAACTGAACTCAGAACTAAAACTATATTGGCAACTAACTGCATTAGGTATTATTTATTTTGACTCATGTATATGTATTAATTTGCTTGTTTTCTGCTTTGAGTATAAGCAAGGCGCATTGCAAATAAAATGACAAAAGCACACAACAAAATGACTAAAACTTAAGCTAAAATGATTAAATATGAACAAATACTTTAATAGTATATAAATAATACTAAAATAACAATGATTACCAGTATTTACTTTGTAACTAAAGCAGGATTGTCTATTTAAATTTATTTTAAGAATATACCTTTATAAGAACCAGAAGAATTGTTGATTAAAGAATGCTTACACAGGTATAAATGTCTGATAAATGATTATCCAAAAAAACGAACAAAGAGTACAATAGTGAACTCGTGCAAGTCAGGTTCAGATTTTTCTGCTAAAGTACACACTTTTGTGCATGAGTAAGATAAAAAATGTCCTGGCTGTTTTGCTTCATACTCCCTGTAATTTGTTTCTTATTCTCAAGGTCAGTCTATTCACAGTTTAAACAAAAGAGCTATGAACTGCATCTCTTACGTATGTGTCTGCGACATTGCAATTAAGCTTGTGAGTGTACCAAGAAATTTCAACAAACGCCTATTGTGTGTACAGTATGCATATTTATACAGCTTTATGCATGTCAATAAGCTAAATTAGAGCCAGGTTTCTCCCAGTCCACCACTGCTTATTAGGTGAGCAGCCCGAGCTGTGTTGAAACAACGGCTGTATAATTATAGACTTAATACAGTCATGCATAATGTAGCAGGATGCATTTAAAACCCAGCATTAGCTTGTTATGATAAACACCCTCCCCCGTCCACATCGCACGTCTAATCCTGTCTGGTTTTTCAGGTGTGTATGTTCTGGTTCTGCTGGGCTCGGTGTGTTGCTGTTGTCTCCTGCGGCCGGCCAGTCACGCGCCTGTGCTGTTCCACAGAGACACCAACCTACAGAGACTGCTGGACCTGCGCAGTAACCTGAGCGCTCAGGGGATCTCCTGCCATATGTGCTCAGGTGGGCTTCTAAACAGTTCAGTACACTCTCGTGGGTCATAGAAAACGATCGCTGACTCATTTGCGCTGCATTATTTAATTAGACTACAGATTTTCTGCTCATGGCAAGATACATCGAGTAGATGAAGGCAGTGGGCAATGAGCCGAAACTTGAGAAGAGACAATATTTGGGTGTCAGGAAATAGCTTTCATCAATAAGCCATTACATAAGGAATAATATCTGCTTTGCACCAGGGTCTAGTGTCACCCACAAGGGCTTCATTTTTTGTTGTTATGACTGGCTGACTGTACATTATTTATCACACAGGAGACATGAAACTAGACTAGCTTTGGAAGAAATTGTTTTTATAACAATGATCAATTATACTGTTTAGCAAAAATATTCCAGCACAGAATGCCATCAATTGACCAGAATCAAGTATCCTATGTAACAAAAACATTATAATGCTTAAACCAGCAGTTGTTATATATTCAGTCATAAGTATATGAAAACGTAAGTTTCGGCATTGAAAATCTGAGATTCAAAATCTTGAACATGGATTTTGAAATATGTAAAATGATGAAATGTTATTATTTGTTCCCACATAATTTCCCATTCTGTCTCTCTATATCCTACAAATTAAAGTGGCAAAAAGGCCTAAAAATATAAACTATATGGACAAAAGTATTGGGACCCCTGACCATTACACCAACAGGAACTGTAATGATACTGCATTCTAAGTTCATTCATTCATTGATTGGTCCTTATATGACCTTTTAGGGCCATAGGGCTGAGGCCATCCCAGTTTCTGCAGTCTAAATACATAGACAATAGCTCCCTTCACACTGGGTAGTTCTAGGAGCAGTAATAGGAACTAGCCACCAGCGTGGTTCTCCTAGGGCCGTTTTCCTGGTTGCATTTGCACCGCCAGTAGGAACTCTGAAGTGACGTAAGCTGGGCTTGTTGATGTGACTTTTATTTTGTTGGCACTTAGAACGGCAGAGCCTGAACACACATCGCTCCCATTCTCCATCTTCATAAGTTTACTCTCTGTTTAACAGTCCTGTCTAATACATTATTAGATAGAACTGTTATACAAAGAAAGTAGACAGTATATGAAAAATATTAGCATTTGCTGTTTGGTTGATGCCCAATGTTGCTAGCTGAGCAGAAGTACATAATCATGTTTAGCTTAGTCCAAAGCTGCGTTGGATTTTCTCCTTGGCATAAAGGTTGAGAGGTCCATCTATCACTGTTTTCCATGTTTGTAGAGTTAGTTCGTGGAGTAAATATATAGGCTATAAACTTTGTGTAAATGGCTTTTTATTAAATGGCAATGCTGGTGTTTCGCATGCGTTCGGCTGATCAACATACACTTACATCACTGGTAGTTCCTATAGTGCTGGGTTAGACCGTACTCTGAAGTAGGAGCTAATTTAGATCCCCCAAAAGGAGTTCCAAGAACTAAAATCGTTCCTAATTCCTGCGATGTGAACACGCCACGGAGTTGGTCCCACCTTTGAAGTGAAGGCTGGTAACCTATACTTGAAATTTGTCCTCTGCATTTAACCCATCCAAGTTAGTGCACACACATTGGGAGCATTGAGTAGTAAACACACACACTGCAAACCGTGCACACACACACACATGGAGCAGTGGACAGCCATTCACTCTGGCATGCGGGGAGCGATTGGGGGTTAGGAGCCTTGCTCAAGGGCAACTCAGTCGTTTCTTGCCGATATTGAGAATGGAATCCACCACCTTCAGGTTACAAGTCCATTAGGCCACGACTGCCCCTCTGCAGCTATTAGAGCTTCCACTCTTCTCGGAAGGCTTTCCATAAGAAGTTTCTCTGGGAATATTTGCCCATTCATCCAGTAGAGCACTTGTGAGGTCAGGCGCTGATGTTGGATGAAAAGGCCTGGCTCGCAGTTTCCGCTCCAGTTCATCCCAAAGGTCTGATGGGGTTGAGTTCAGGACTTTGAGCAGGCCAGTCAAGTTCCTCCACACCAAACTCATCCAACCATGTCTTTATGGACCTTGCTTTGTGCACTGGGGCACAGTCATGCTGGAATATAAAAAGTTGGAAGAATAAGGGGTCTAGCCCAACCTCTTATAAACAGCTCCATACCATTATCCCTCCTCCACCAAACTTTACATTTGCACAATGCAGTCAGGCAGGAACATTCTCCTGGCATCTGGTAAACTCCATGAATCAAAGCATGATTTATCACTCCACAGAACACGTTTCCACTTCTCCAGAGTCCAGACTGCGTGCTTTACATCACTCCATCTTGACGCTTGGCATTGTAATTGGTGATGTTAGGCTTGCATGTAGCTGCTCGGCAAAAGGAAACCCATTCCATGAAGCTCCCGCCGCACAGTTTGTGTGCTGATATTAATGCCAGTGCAAGTTTGGATCTCTTCAGCTATGGAATCAGCAGAGTGTTGGCGACTTTTAAAGGGTTAATTCACCCAAAAATGAAAATTATCCCATAATTTACTCACCCTCAAGCCAAGAGTGAACTCTGACCCGACACATGACGTATTGACGAATGCTCAGAGGATAGAGTAAAACAAAACACGGGTCATGAAATAGAAGTCTAAAAGGATCATTTTTAAAGATAAATGTGGGACAAGCTTGAGTTTGTTGCTCAGCCCTATTTGTTGAACTGCGAGAGGCGTCGACTCTCACCTAAGCTTACACTAATTTACATCCTATATCATGCGTCGGGTCAGAGGTCACTCTTCGACCAGAACTCGACTCTCTTGTGAACTTGCATACGGCCGTCACCAGAAGCTAGGGATTACAGTTTATAAGGTATAAAATTATGGATATTTTTCTTACAAAAACCCATAGCTTTGCTTCAGAAGGTCTTTATTAACCCACTGGAGCCGTATTAATTACATTTATGATGGATGGAT
>FLSR01000624.1:134965-151509 GCA_900092035.1 Leuciscus waleckii
CTCCCAGGTGTTTTTATGGTGCTACCTCATAATCTTCATATCGCTGCTGATTTCACCATCTCTACCTCAGGTAACTATCCCACAATTCCCTCAAATCAGTCCAAACCAGCATCCAACAGCACCGCACAGACACTCGCAGGTTTGTTTTTCTGCGCTTCTGGGAGGAACGGGTGGAAAAACACTGACACCTGTTTTATCAAAACTTAATCAGTCTTTGATGCATTCCCTGCTGCAAAACCCAGGTCATACTGTACCAGCGAAAGGTTGTCAAGCTGGTAAACCGGGTTCAGAACATGGGTTAATCTGCTCACCCCACCAGCTTAGTTAAGGGCTTTTACTGGCTCTAACCAGGTTGGCCAAGATGGACAGTGGTTTGCAAAAAAAAAATTGTGTCCTGCATCCCCTATCCATTATCCAGGTCAAAACACTTCCATCAGATAAAATATGTTATTGTCTTCTTCACTGTGGTTTTACGTCCTGTGCCATGCCAGAGTAGATGTTTAAATGTTGCAGGCCTTATTCTTTTGCAAGTAGTTACAATTAGTTAATATTTAGTTACAGTCCCCATGTGGTGAAAATCAAGCTTTTAATGTTGTTTATATGTCTAAGTGTTTTTAATATGCTTTAAGACAAACCATGTGCAAATTCATAAGTCATCACCATTGCTGAGTATTTTCTCCTTAAAACTGCAGTGAACCAAAGACAGTCTCAAAAACACGCTTTGAAATCAATACAACCAATCAGGTAAACATGTGATCGTCAATGAGTGGATCTCTGAGCTGGTGTGAGTGAGTGGAGGCGGGGCTCATTTGCATATTCATAGAAGCACTTATACTAAATGAGGCAAGGGTGTAGAGTTACATTCAAGGGTGTAGAGTTACATTCAAGCTATTTTAAGGCATGAAGATTTTTTATTTTTTTTTAAGGAAAAACATTTAAATATGTCATTTTGGTGATCAAATTTTAAGGGATAAAATTAATTGAACTACAGGGGGACTTTAACTGTTGCTTCCAGTTCCCCTGGTGTTCTCAACTGATCAACTATCAGCTATCATACTGCAACTTACCTATAACAAAGTCCCTTTAAAGGAATAGTTCACCCCATTTACTACCCACAAGAATTTCTTTCTTCTGCTGATCACAAAATATACTTTTAAGAATGTAGGGTTGATGGGCCCCATTTGACTTCTATAGTATTTTTTGCCCTTATACTGTGGAAGTCAATGGGGCCCATCAACTGTTTGGTTACCCATATTCTTTAAAATATCTTCTTTTGTCTATATTCCCACAATCAATTAACTTAATGTGCTGCGAAAACCGAAGTTTGGATGTTCTCTTAACTGCAATGGATTTTTGAACTCAAAAAAGTCTGTTATCATGCAGTCTTTCCTCCCTGAACAGTGGCTGAGTATCTAATTGAAGATATTTCACTTTGAATCGTCCCCTTACCAGTCGTAAAAAAATGTTTGGGAGGACCATGTCATGGGCAACATATCCATATAAAACATCACCGTTTTTACGAGGCACACACAGCTCTCTCACGTTTAACTCTTCTCCCGTGAAATCACAAAATAAAATGCAAACAAATGCACCCCATTGTTGATCTACATCCACTGACATGCTGTTGCAAGTTTTTTTTGGTTATAGAATAATCTATTAAATCCAAATTAATGTTTTGTGTCCATGTCTATTAGTTTTGAGGTCATAAATGCTAGTGCACTCATAAACATTGACAAAATTCTGTTTTAGTAGAAATACAGTATATGCAAAACATAATGGCTAATACTGCCTAGCACAAAGGGTCAAGGGTTGTCAGTTGAACTGTCAGTTGATACGTTTTTGCAAAATCATTATTTTAGACCTCAAGCACTATCTTTTCAAAGTTTAGGGTTGTTACGATTGTTTTTATGTTTTTGAAAGAAGTCTCTTATAAAATTCTGCAGGTGGTCTCCTTACTGTCTATGTGTTTATGCTGGAGATGAGCTCAGCTGTTCCTCTATATCGCTATTCACTCAGTGCCAGTGTACCTGCACCCTGGCAAGCATCATCGGCCGGGCACGGGGATGTGCCATTCTTTCAGGTCTGTATGGCCACACACACACACACACACACACACACACACACACACACACAGACAAACACCAGGACTGCATGCCGTTCAGGAGAGAATTGAGAATGCCTGTTGGAAAGCATCTTTTGCAGCGATTTTTGTGTGAGCATATCAGTGAACACCCCTGACCACTCGGTGAGTTTCACGTCTTTGTGTTCCAGTGCGCATATGCAGCCATTCTGGAGGTGGGGGGGAAAGTGAAAGAAACCTAAAATTCTCGGGCCAGCAGCATGTGTCCAAATTTTAATCTTAACCATTCTATTTCATCAGAAACGATCTGTAAACAGGGCTTTAAGTGTAAAATACCGAACTTGTCCTTTAATAAAAAAAAATTTTTTTAAGGTAATTGCAACGTTTTAATTAGCAATTCTGACTTTATTTTTCGCAGTTATGAGAAAAATAAATCAGAATTGTAACTTTCTCAGAATTATGACTTTTATTTTTCAAAATTGCGACTTTATTTCTCAGAATTATGACTTTATTTCTCAGAATTGCAACATTTTCTCAGAATTGCGACTTTATTTCTCAGAATTGCGACTTTATTTCTCAGAATTGCTACTTTATTTCTTAGAATTGCAACTTTTTTCAGAATTGCAACATATCAATGCAGCGAACCATTCAACCATGCATTATATCTCTGCAACATACATATACAACTCAGAAACACCAGATACAAGTTCAGTAACAGTGTTAGTGTTGCAATATTCATCAGTTATGAAACTCAGTTCAGTGTTGATTAAGTTCAGCTGAATGAAGTCCAGTTATTCACTGGGAGTTTGTGCTGCTGCTGATGATGATGATAATGATGAAGATGTTCTCTGTTCACTCAGCTGGAGAACCTCATGCTGGATAAAGATGGACATATTAAGATCACAGACTTCGGCCTCTGTAAGGAGGGCATCACAGACGAGGCCACCATGAGGACGTTCTGTGGCACCCCAGAATACCTTGCGCCGGAGGTAACCAACGGCTACGGCTCATCCAGGGGTCCGGGGCCCGCTGGGGGCCTTACAACACGGCTAAAATAAAACTGTATTGCTAGCACTTCTCCTGTTTATCTCCTCTGTGCGATGAATGGCTTGTATTCCTGATTTTTGTAAGTGTATGTGAATGTGTCAGGTGCTGGAGGACAATGATTACGGGCGGGCGGTGGACTGGTGGGGTCTGGGAGTGGTGATGTACGAGATGATGTGTGGACGCCTACCGTTCTATAACCAGGACCACGAGCGGCTCTTCGAGCTCATCGTGATGGAGGAGATCCGCTTCCCCAAGAGCCTCTCGCCCGAAGCCAAAGCTCTGCTCAGCGGCCTGTTGAGGAAAGACCCCAAGCAGAGGTGAGCTAGCCCATAATGCACTGGTGCTTCAGACCCCAAGCAGAGGTGAGCCAGCCCATAATGCACGGGTGTTTTAGACCCCAAACAGAGGTGAGCGTAGCCCATAATGCACTGGTGCTTCAGACCCCAAGCAGAGGTGAGCCAGCCCATAATGCACGGGTGTTTTAGACCCCAAACAGAGGTGAGCGTAGCCCATAATGCACTGGTGCTTCAGACCCCAAGCAGAGGTGAGCCAGCCCATAATGCACGGGTGTTTTAGACCCCAAACAGAGGTGAGCGTAGCCCATAATGCACTGGTGCTTCAGACCCCAAGCAGAGGTGAGCCAGCCCATAATGCACGGGTGTTTTAGACCCCAAACAGAGGTGAGCGTAGCCCATAATGCACTGGTGCTTCAGACCCCAAGCAGAGGTGAGCCAGCCCATAATGCACGGGTGTTTTAGACCCCAAACAGAGGTGAGCGTAGCCCATAATGCACTGGTGCTTCAGACCCCAAGCAGAGGTGAGCCAGCCCATAATGCACGGGTGTTTTAGACCCCAAACAGAGGTGAGCGTAGCCCATAATGCACTGGTGCTTCAGACCCCAAGCAGAGGTGAGCCAGCCCATAATGCACGGGTGTTTTAGACCCCAAACAGAGGTGAGCGTAGCCCATAATGCACTGGTGCTTCAGACCCCAAGCAGAGGTGAGCCAGCCCATAATGCACGGGTGTTTTAGACCCCAAACAGAGGTGAGCGTAGCCCATAATGCACTGGTGCTTCAGACCCCAAGCAGAGGTGAGCCAGCCCATAATGCACGGGTGTTTTAGACCCCAAACAGAGGTGAGCGTAGCCCATAATGCACTGGTGCTTCAGACCCCAAGCAGAGGTGAGCCAGCCCATAATGCACGGGTGTTTTAGACCCCAAACAGAGGTGAGCGTAGCCCATAATGCACTGGTGCTTCAGACCCCAAGCAGAGGTGAGCCAGCCCATAATGCACGGGTGTTTTAGACCCCAAACAGAGGTGAGCGTAGCCCATAATGCACTGGTGCTTCAGACCCCAAGCAGAGGTGAGCCAGCCCATAATGCACGGGTGTTTTAGACCCCAAACAGAGGTGAGCGTAGCCCATAATGCACTGGTGCTTCAGACCCCAAGCAGAGGTGATCACACCTGTCCCCAACCTTACCCGTATCTCACCTGTCCCTAACCTTACCCATATCTCACCTGTCCCTAACCCTACCCGTATCACACCTGTCCCTAACCTTACCCATATCTCACCTGTTCCTAACCTGTCCCTAACCTTACCTGTATCTCACCTGTCCCTAACCTTACCTGTATCACACTGTCCCTAACCTTACCTGTATCACACCTGTCCCTAACCTTACCTGTATCACACCTCAATAGCAGCAAAAGTGTTTTACAATACAACATCAACACAATAAGTACATTGTACTTATAGCCACTTAATATAAAATGGGACCCATTATGTTCCTGTTATCTCTGTAAAGCTGCTTTGAAACACTCTGTATAGTAAGAAGCGCTGTATAAATTAAGGAGACTTGGCTTGAGTAATGATGAAGGCTTGTGATTGGCTGCAGGCTGGGAGGCGGGGCTGATGATGCAAGAGACGTGATGATGCACGGGTTCTTCTGTGGGATTCAGTGGGAGGACGTGTTGCAGAAGAAGGTGCTTCAGTCGAGAGGTTAGTTTGGTCTCGTCGGGTGTGATGTGGATTCTCACGCTCGTGTCGTGTGTGTGTGTGTGTTCCTGCAGTTGCTGCCTCCCTTTAAACCTCAGGTGACGTCAGAGACCGACACGCGATACTTCGACGACGAGTTCACAGCGCAGAGCATCACTGTTACTCCTCCAGACACGCGTAAGTGTGTGTTCTTGCATCACTCACAGGGTTCGCACAAACAGGGTTTGAAATTTACTTTTTCACTCACCGGCCAATTTGGCAACTAAATTAAGTTACCGGCCATTCAGGACTTCTACTAGCAAAAAAGAGAGAAACAAACCAGATTAAATACGTCACAGCTTTTTATATATATATATACAGGGGTTAAAGTGGGCCGAAACGGACCAGAACTGCGTTCCGGCACCTTAGATAAATTAATAAATAAATAGATTCAAATCAAATCAAATTATTCTCATCAAATTCATAATAATCATCATTCATCAAATCAAAACTGAATATCACCCCCTGACCCCGCATTCACGAACACGCTTCCCGACGTTATGTTCTCAGTCACGGTTCTCCTGTCTGATTTTAGTGCATCTACACCGGTTCATGCCTTCCCTCCCCGCTGAACGCCAGCGACTACTAATGCGTGAATGCACTCACGGGGGTTGAGCGCGCTACAGTAGTTTTAGGTTCGATATTCGCCGGACATTTGTTTTCCCTTGTAATATATTTTATTATTTATTATCATATTATATTTATACCTGAGAATGCTTTGACGCGTTTCCACAGCTCATGATGCATAAGGGAACGTCTGCCAATTCCACCAACTGCGTTAAACGTAGACTATCATTTGTATTATTTAAAATTACTTTTAACATTTAAAAACAGACGTTTTCAAATTCCAAAGCTTGTAGAAGGTTCCTATTGGCAAAACTGACTTATAGGCTACAGCTTTCCTGGTAACTTTGAGTAAATTAACTTGTCTCAGAAAATGATTCATAAAACATATAAATATCAGTTGAGCCTATGTTTACTTTCTTCACTGACACAGACGAAAATGAAAAGACTATCAGTCAAAGTTCAGCTTTCAGGAGGGGAAGAATTAGGGCAGGATAAGGAGACTGAGAAAAAGAAAGATGAAGATGAGGAGAGAGCAGGTATTCACAAATAATCTAATGACAAGGTTTTAAATTGATACATTTCTTATCAATTTCTTTGGCCTTCAAAAGCCCTAGTGCACATATGTAGGTCAGAGAAATACAAAATGTCTCGGGGGAGCATGCCCCTGAACCCCCCATACTACCTCACATTTGAGTCCGTTTTGGACTTCACATTTTTCTGTTTAAATTTACATTGTGAAAAACAAGGTTGTGTTTTTATATTGTGGTGTGATACTTGCTGCCACAGTGACACTCTTGTCCCAAAAAGTATAGCTATACCACGATACTCAATATGTAGTCCCACGGTGAGTCATTTCCCCCTGTTGCACCTACACAAATATGAGGGTTCTCCCACCTGCCAAATCCCACTTTAACCACTGTATATATAATATATAAAAGTTGGATTTCATACATTAATTTCTTATTTAAACTAAATCCTGTCATCCAGCATCTCCTCCTCTTTCATCCTTTTCACCAAAGACATGTTTTAGGTGGACAGATTAATACAGGACAGAGAACATCAGGACATGTAGGATGCTGGAAATAACAATGTGTTTTCTGTTCACCAAATGCTTTTTAATCTTCACTTTTGCTTCAGTGCAAATTAACGTGGCGTTATTTGTTGTGTAGTGACGTGTGTGTGTGTGTGTGTGTGTGTGTGTGTGTGTGTGTGTGTGTGTGTGTGTGTGTGTGTGAACAGAAAGCAGATGTCTTCACTCGTGTGTGTGTGTGAACAGAAAGCGGATGTCTTCACGTGTGTGTGTGTGTGTGTGTGTGTGTGTGTGTGTGTGAATTGAAGTGATAGAGCTATGATTGAAAACTATGAGTTGATAACTGATTTTACGTCAGTGTGTGCGTGGCCTTTAATGCTGGTAACGCAGGGCTGATGGTGTACATCAGTACATGTTACAGACCCGTTTCGTCACGAGTTGTGCTGTAATGTGGATGTGACCGGAGTGATTGCTTTATTAGTTCAGGGCTGGGGACTGAGTCTCACAAAACCATCCGAAACCTTCAATCCATTACAGACAGCCGTGACCCAGAGAGCCAGGTGAGGTGCCGATCCCCCTCCAATTAGAAGAAGCGAAGCAACTCAAGCTTTTCCTGGTGATAGCATGTAATTCTCAGCAGTAACAAACCTTGCTTGTGATTTCCGGCTAATGAATCCTGGCGGTTCAGCGGCTGAACGTGGCAGATCGGATTGTGCATTGTTTCTAGCACAAAAGAGGTGTTTCTCACAAGCGCTCTCACGTCTGTCTTCTCGAGTGACCTTTTCGGCAGGCGGCCTGCGGCATGTTATTTATTTATGATTTGTGTGGAAGGCAAAAGGCTGTCAGCCGGCCCTGTTATCGTTTGGTCATCCACTCAAGTGTCTGGGTGGTTGGCGTTCAGAAACTGGGGCAGTCTGATTAATGTCAGCGTCTCCAAGCGAAACGCACAGACATGACAACAAAGAGGACTCTCTGGGAGAGAGGGAAACTCAGATAACACACGCACACGCGTGCATGAGAGGGAAAATCAAACACGCCATCGCATGTTTTGTTAAGTTTAGTCCGAAGCCAGGGAATAATTAGTCCCTACGGGGAAATCTGCATCTCATTTGCATATTTCTGACACTCTGGAGAGGCTGTCAACCACAGAGGATGGGAAACTTTCTCTCCGAATGATTTCTGTTAAGCTTTTGATCTGCCATACTTTTTACAAGGTGTAAATCCATGAAAGTGAGACGTCACTTTGCAAATGCAGCTCAAATCCGAATCAACACCGTAACCGATTAAAAGCAGCGCCGTCCTGCAAACTACACACTAAAGAGATGATTTAGTCTTAAACAAGAAATCTAGCATTATTTACTCGCCCTCACTCACTCATTTACTCACAAACTGTGTAATATATCATGTTAATGTTGAAGTTAGAGACTGGGTTTGATTAATGCCTGCATAATAACAGCCATCGTCATAAACCTGCGCTTGTGAAAAAGAAGTAATCATTGTTTAAATTTACATTTTAGTGTTTTTGAGCCACTAAGTGTCTTTATATGAAATTGCATAGTCTTTTAAATAAGGTTAAAGTGAACTGATGAATGTTCTGACAAGCGTTTATGGTAAACTCAAATATAGTTAAAGAGCATTTCCATTGAAACTTACATGTCATATACAATATATTGTAATGACTTTGCAATTTAGTACTTTAATACTTTAGTACGCAAGTCAACACATCAAATTAAGAGCATTTCTTTAAAGCATGACAAAAGATTATTAAAACATAATTATTATTTAAAAAAATGTGTGTGTTAAGAAATATAGTCATGAAAGTGTGAGTTTGCTGGCTATGGTATCTCTCAGACAATCATTTCATTCATATAAAAAGGCCACAATGATGTGCAAAGGTTATTTCTGATTTGGCAATGTCAAAGCGTGCTCTACAATCAATACAGAAAACAAATCATTACTGTTATACAGAACAACAAGCAAAGACACACAATGTCTACACTCAACACACAGAAAACCCTCCGATGGCAGAAACAAACCAAACAAACAAACACACTTTTTTGTGTTACAGTTTTTTACAATCGCTAACACACAATTTTGCAAACTAGTCTGGTTTTATCAAAATACTGAACACAAAACCACACACCCTAACTGCACAACACCAAATATATCCTGCAAAATGAAGCACTGCAACCATAACTACATATAGCATTATCAAAATCAAACTTTTGCACGAGATGGGCACACACTTCATTCATATTAGCAGAGTTTTGTGTGACCAACTACACACTGTTGTGCGTAATGAAGAGCACTCTCATCTTTAGGATGCTTTGCCATAACACTAAAATAGTTCAAAATCTAGACAATTCTTCAGATTGTTCACATGCACAGAAATATTTGCAGTGTTTTTTTTTTTTTTACCAAACAAGTCAGTGCAACATATGCACAGCAGAAATATTTACACTGGACTGAACACAAATATGCTCACAAAAAACAGTGAACTGAAAAAGATTGAAGTTCAACAGTTGTACAGGTCAAGTGACACATGTATCGGCCAATCAGATCACGGAGTGTCATTTTGAATGGCAGTGTTTTGAAATGGCAATCATGTGACTTTATGTCAGATTGTTGTGTTACGCAGAGAACCGTGTTCAGTGTGTTTAAAAAGTGCCATTTTGAATTGCAAAATGTGTGTAAAGCAGAAAATGTGTTTAGACTTTTGGAGACTTGAGAAGAGGTTTTGCTCTCTGTGTGTGAGTTTAAATAATTGTGCTGTGTGTGTCATTTTAGTGTGTTAGCAATTGGAAAAAACTGTTAAAAAAAAGATTTTTTTTGGAATGAACATTCCAAACTTTTAAATGCTTTAAAAATGTTTTCTCTTGGTTACACAAACGTGTGTGTGTCAGTGTAAATAACTGTGCTGTGTGTGTGTCAGTGTAAATAACTGTGCTGTGTGTGTCAGTGTAAATAACTGTGCTGTGTGTCATTTTAGTGTGTTAGCAACTGGAAAAAACTGTAATCTAACTAACAAAGAGACTATCACTACACACTTGCACACACTGCTAACCAACATGCAGTATATAATGATAAGCTTTAAGGTATCATTTGTATCTTAAAGTTTCTCAGCCCATCCTAACCACAGGCTGTACTCTTCACCACAGTGGAAACCAGTGTAAAACATGACAGAAACCCCTATAAATCTCAACAACACATCTGTCCCTATTTAAATCCATAAAGCCCAAAGTATGCTGTGGTTTTCCCAACGGATAATGCCACAAAACATCAGCAGCCGAAACTGAATTCAACTAAAACACCCCAAACTCTTGGGAAAGGGTTCAGTGGGATTCTCTATAGATCCCGATAGGGTTCTTAGCTCAATTCTAAACAACCCTTTATGCCACAAAGCTTCTAAAACAGTTAAAGTATGTATGAGTATAAAGTATGTTTATGAGCTGTTTAATTCATAAAAATGCAATTTTTTAAATAAATGTACATTTTAAATTATTGAATTAAAACTAAATCCATAAATCCCATGATGGGAACCCTTAAACGGTTCAATATAATCACCTTTTCAAGAGTGTAAGCTAATGCACAAACTAGTTCTGTTACTGGTTCAACAACAGGAACATCAGAAATATGAAGTTTGGACTTACTTGGCTTGACTTTATTTTCAACTCCTCCATATTGCTGCAAAAGAAAAGGGAGCAAAAATTAATACGCAATCCATAACTGTGGGCTTTATTCCCAAAAAAGCCAGAAAAACATATTGTAAACCAGATAGACAGAAACGTTAAGATATGTGGACTAAATCACCAGGAAGAAGTCTGTAATTTCACCAGAAGATCCAGTTATGACATTTTGATTACAAATAAAAGGTTAAAACATAAATTAATTAATTAATAAATTAATAAATAAATATATATTTTTTATAATTTTTATAATTTTTATAATTTTTTAATGTTTTAACCTATTAATCACAATAAGATAAATAACATGCATTTAGATGTCATTTCATTCTTACTTTAAAGGACTTCATTCTGCATCTAAGATGTGCATAAGCGCTTTTGTGCAACAAACCACCCAATCCATCCAATCAGCAACTGAATGATTTTTTTCTTTTCTCAATAATCCTATTTACTCTGATGTACGTAACAAAATACAAAAAGAAAGACTGTTGCTGCTTTCATTTAACATTACTTAGAGTTGCGGCCAATCCTCACTTCACACTGAACAGTTGATAAGAGTAGAGATATTGTGGATGTGGCATATAGTGTGCTGTATCAGTCCAACAGTCACTATGCCATTTTAATGCACAGTTTTAAATGTAAGAATAGTTGCACACGAGCTTCAGACACCGGTCACGCCGAGGCGTTCTCCATAGACATCAGACAGTCTTACAGTCTTACAGTCTTACAGTCTTACAGTCTTACAACACACGTTACAGTCGAAACCGGAGACGTTTCCCTGAACTCCTCACATCAAGCGAATGACTAAGAATGACTTGGAATATAATGTAGTGAAAAGCAAACATTGACTGAGATTGAGAAGTATTTATACGATACCCCTGCAAGAAACGTTCAAATGATCAGATGTTCGTTGAACAAATATATGTCAAAGTTCAACCGTTGGGTTTCATTACTAGTTTTTAGAGCATGAAAAGACATCAGTTTTTCTCTGTGGTGTTGTGTAAATGAATCTGACTGAGAAAATGAACTGGAAATGATGTTTTTAATCATCTGTTGGGACCCTTTATTGTTTCAACCCAGCATGGTTAGACCGTGATAACACTGAAAGCCTTTAGTTATCACTTTAGATAAGAGTTTTCCAGTCGAACACACACACCAGTCCACTCAAGCGGAGACGATGGACTGACGAACACAATAAACTTCTGATGTTGATGAATGAGGACATACTGATGAGTCTGTGATGTGGTTTCCGACATAATTCAAAAGTGATTGAAAAACTGCAGAGATATAGCAGGACAGGTCGGGTCACGGACAGTGGAACGACATAAATAGATGTTTAATTATTTCTTATTGAAATTAAAGTTCTCATAATGTGAAATTACAAATAAACAACAAAATATATGGATGATACAGTAAATTGAGCCACTTCAATTAAATTAAATTAAATTAATAACTGTCATTTGAAAGCCTTGTTATATGCAGTAGCCTACAGCAAAATGTTGAACCCTTTCTGTTTGACATTTTCATGATCAGGAAAACTCATTTGAGGAGAAAAATATGCTTTTCAAGGTAATTCAGTAAATGAAGCTGTGTCCATGATTACAGTTGCTCTCTAGTCTATCAGAGCATCAGGACTGTACATGTGTGCCAAGACGCCTCCAAAACTATAACACACACTATAGCAGTGTGTCTCGGGTCTGCTGTGTGCTTAGTGTGAATTATAAAACTGAATTATTGCACAGACTATGATTTGGTGTATTGCTGGTCCGGTGCAGTTCTTGGTTATAGCGGTGGGCATTTCTGTTACCCTGTGCAATATACAGTTCTCGATCCTGATGCAAAAGCAGTCGAGAATCATTGCAACACAACATGCAAACACTCCTAGAAAAAAGGGTTCAATGTTCTATACAGGTTTCTTGGCCCAATTTTAAAGAAGAAGGTTGTACATTAGGAGAATGTCTGAACTTGAGCTTTGGATACAGAACTAAGTCTTGTTTTAAAGAAAACACTTGGCAGATTATTGCTGAAAGGAAAGCACTTCCAAAAATTAAAGTATAACAAAGTTTAAATTTACAGTAAATCAAATGTACTGTACTTAATCTTTTTTTCTTTTATATAAAATATATATTTTACAAAATATTTTTTACTATAAAATCAAAGCCATATCTCTAACCAAGTTGTGTTCCAAATTTGAAGTTGATATCACAAAAATTGAAGTGTCCATGAGATTTTGATTAGGCGTAATACCAGAAACTGCCACCGGGTGACATGCATTCCAGTGAATTTAATTGTTTGCATTCTGCCGTAACAATTTAATACATTTCTGTCCAAATATCACTTATGTCACAAAATATGGAACCTTGAGACTCAGACCGTTCTGACAATATGCGTTTTATCAAGATTAGAAAAGGTTTTGATCATAAATTATGAAACATGATGACGCCCAAAAGGGGAGGAGCCTGATCAAATAATTTAGAGTACAGTTTCTACGGTAACGCAACGTCCAATTTCAAAACGGTCTTCACAGGATGAATTATGAACTCGCAAGCTTTCAAATTACACCTTATTTATTATAAATATGTGATGTAATAAAAAAAGGCGATAAAAAAAGATAATATTATATTTTAGAGGATAATATATTATACTTTTTAGAGGATAATATTATTTAATATTTTTTATTGAGAAATACTAGATTATATGTTTTATTATGAACTTTTAGCATGAAAACCAAAGTTTCAATTATTAAAAGTGTGTGCGTCGACTTTATGTGACAAACGCCAGAAACGCCTGTTATGATGTAGATTTTTTGAGGTGCACTCTTGTCGTAAATTCATCTATTACTGTTTCTACATAATTTGTAACAAAAAACAGTGCTAACATATATATTTAGGAGTCTTAGACCTTTCCAACGATATATAGTTTATCATGATTAGATTAGGATTTAATTGTAATATAGTGAAGTAAACTTAGGCGACGGTGACAAAGATTGCAGAATACTTGTTTAATGGAATTAAATGTTTTCTAGTGACAGTGTGTTTAATTAAGAATTAAGAATTAAAATTAATTAATTAAAACTAAATCCCTAAAATGTTCTATATGAATTCCCTGACAGAACCTTTTCTTCTTCTAGTTTTGGTTAAAACCGTATGAAGTGTTTACTAATGTGACTGGCGCCAGAAACCCATGCATATTTAATGCCTCCACACCGAGGGTGTGTTCGTGGGGTTAGTGTGTTAACACGAGTAGTTTGGGAGACTGGGTTCAAGCTGAGGGCTTTGACAGCACACGCACCGCTGAACAAACCCCACTTTCAGATGTCTGTGTTTATTTCCACACGTCTGTGTTTGACACGGGCTCGTTCTAGCTAAATCTAAGCCTAACGTCTGTAAACTCTGAGGCTTTAAGACACGACTGAAGATCTTTAAAGTCCTCGCGGTCTCATCAGGAACCCTGACCGAGGAACTCCGGCATTAACTCTCGTCTTCTGGATCATTGGCTTGAGCAGAAGTGTCTTTCACTGACAAGTGTGATTTACATTATACATAGAACAATTCGGTTACACTTTATTTTAAGGTGTCAGTGTTACAGTGTAATTATATAGTTAAGTACTGAGTAATATTGAGTAACTACATGCACTTACTATAGGGTTAGGATTGATTTAGGGTTAGTTGCATGTAATTATGCATATTGTATTGTTATTACGATAGTAATTATATGTAACAAATGTAACAATGACACTGTAAAATAAAGTGTTACATATGTTAACATGGACTTACCATAGTAATAACAGTAAAGTATGCATAATTACATGCAACTAACCCTCAACCAAACTCTAATCCTACCCTAACCCTATAGACCTTATGCGCCAGAGAAACGAGGGCGCCGCCATCTTTACAATATTGTCTTTTAACTTGCGTTTAGCGGTCGCTCTGTATATCTCTATGGCGCTGCTGTCCAGGAGTAATTAGCTTTTGAAGTGGATTTACTTAATGAAAGTTAACGAAATTTATCATGAGGACTGTAATGTTTAAAGCAGATGACTTAACAAATGTCAGTAGACCGGGAAGATTTTAAAACGAGCCGTTCATTAATAAATACGCAATATCAGAAGTCAAAAGACAACGAGCGCAGCGCTGAAAAGGAGCGGAGTACATAAGGTCTATAGTAAGTACATGTAGTTAATTAAAATTACTCAGTATTTAAAGGGATGGTATAATGCCCTTTTCACAAGATGTAAAATCAGTCTCTGATGTCCCCAGAGTGTGTGTGTGAAGTTTTAGCTCAAAATACCTCACAGATATTTTTATATAGCATGTTAAAATTGTCACTTTTTGAGGGTGAGCAAAAACCCACCGTTTTGTGTCTGTTACTTTAAATGCAAATGAGCTGCTGCTCCCGGCCCAGGGGGCGGAGCTGCAACAGCTAGTGTCCTTTTACCTCACACACACAAGCACTGAACATTTCAAAAACGTTTAGCCTTTTATGTTCAAACCGGAGTCAGAAAGATGGAGAGACTCAAGAAGAAGTGACAACATGTAGAAGCAACAGGACCTTTCTGAATGGTTAGTTGATGAGTTTATGAAGCTTATGTGTAGTTATCTTCTAGTCATTGATTAGCATATTTTGTCTTGATAATCTAT
Organism: Leuciscus waleckii; assembly: GCA_900092035.1. Classification (NCBI taxonomy): domain Eukaryota; kingdom Metazoa; phylum Chordata; class Actinopteri; order Cypriniformes; family Leuciscidae; genus Leuciscus; species Leuciscus waleckii. The sequence continues at coordinate 150,045 of FLSR01000624.1, forward strand.
AAATCGTGTTCAGGGGGAGGGGTCTATGTAAATTCTAGGGTTGGTGATGTCACTAACCCGGGAGGAATGTGGTGTAGTCTCTATCAGCCGTTTGTTGTAGTTCTTAAAAAGTGATTTCTGTAAAAGCAAATATCTCCCTTAGCTTTGAACTTTGAGCGTAGTAACTTTGCAGATGTTGTTTATGATCTAACAGCAACATTACACACTAACTACAGTTAGAAAAGTCAAATCATAATCAACCCCCCCTTTAAATATATAATTACACTGTAACAATAACACCTTAAAAATGAAGTGTAAATACATTTTGTTTCTAAATTTGCATGAATAAATATGCAGGCAAAAATATTTAATAAAAAACACCTTTGCCGTAGCATTGAATGTTATTTTCCACATCATCTGCAATGGTGAGATCGTATAATGTGAGGAACAGAGTTATGGTTATAGTTCGCAGTAACTCTTAAATCTCATTCAGAAAGAAAATCACAATCGGTCGCAAGAAACATGAAAGCAAGAGGCATTTCCCATCACTGATCCAGACTCGAGGACGCACACGCAGAGGTTTCCAGTGAGCGATACACAGATTTGATGATATGCTGCTTCTGTCGTGTCTGTCATCATGTGAAATAGAGCAGCACTGAAAATCATACCCGCTTTATCTTTTCTTTTGAGTGCAGGATGATGACAAAATGAAGCCCTTATAGTTTAGCCTTGAGTCAACCAGTCAAATGGAAGTAAAATGGAGTGTAAATGGAACACGAAACACACACAGATGCAACACTAAACAAGCCTATGCTAGATGTGTTCAGATGCATTAATAGATGCATTATTAATACGCAATGAGAATACAATAGGAATTGTAAAGACTAAATTAGGGCGCACATCTGAATCTGTGAGTCGGCAGAAAATATGAAGCGTGTTTGACCCCTCCGTGACCTTAACTCATCCAGCCGTCAGTGCTGTCGTCTGGAAAATGTGCTTGAGTCTGCAACTTCTCAAACCGACCCGAATCTCACAGGAGAAACTACACTGATTATTCTAGATTGAAACTAAATATTCAAGGCACGACACTAGTTGTGTTCATGCACTGGTCAATGTTGAGATTTGGGGTATATTTTGCTTCCATAACTTATCTTCCTTTTATTTTTTATAAGAAAACAAACATCCAAAATATACTTAAGTGTGTATTTAATTGCACTTTATTTGCACCCATAGATTTCAATGACAGTGTATATCTGTAAAGGTTATAAATGTCCACTTCAGCAGCTTTATATACTCCAACTTTACACTGTTATTCCAGTCTATATTCATTATATCATTCGCCTGACTTATAGAACATTACATTCCTAAAAACATGCTGAAAATCTATATTTTTTTCTGTTTATTGACAGTATTGTTTGATTTATGAAGTTAAAAAAAAAAAAAAAAAAAGTTCGTAAAAACCTTTAAACTTAAAAAAAAGCTCTGT
>FLSR01000624.1:151723-162360 GCA_900092035.1 Leuciscus waleckii
GTCGTTACTGTACTGTAGTTACTGTACTGCAGCTACTGTACTGTAGTTACTGTACTGTAGTTACTGTACCGTCGTTACTGTACTGTAGTTACTGTACTGCAGCTACTGTACTGTAGTTACTGTACTGTCGTTACTGTACTGTCGTTACTGTACTGTAGTTACTGTACTGTAGTTACTGTATGCACTGCTTCATCTCAGGTGTAATCTCTAAACCCAGAGTCGACAGAGAATGTTTTAGACAAATACGAATTAAATCGAATAATAAAACAAGTATTTGTTTGACGCAGTCAGATCTTGTTCTTGCTGGATAACAAGTGAGGATAAACAACTAAAATAACAACGCAATAGTGAGCGAGTAAAGGGAACGAGTGTAAACCGGTTGCAGAAGCAAGAGTGAAATTGTCACAGCAATTCTGTTAAATTTACAGTAACAAAAACGGCAGCTGTGGTAGCCAGAGATTTACTGTAAAAAAATACGGTAGCAACATTTTAGGTTTTAAAGACATAACTTAAATTTACAGTAAAAAAACGCACTATCCGATATAATGTTAATTTACCAACCTATTGAAGTACTAATATCTGTTTAGTACCACTGTAATACATTGACAACCACTTTACTGTAAAATTACATTACATGTACGGTTAGATCCATCACAGTTATTCACTGGATATAGTACAACAACTTTCTGTTAACCATTATCAGTTTTTCACCGTAACATTTTTACAGTTTTTTTATCGTTAAAATCACAATATTTTTTACAGAAATAATTAAGTAGAAGCCACTTTCATTAAAGTCACCATGAAATATAAATCGACCATTCTTTTTTTTTTTCTTTTTTTTTTTATGGAATATTGCAGTCATTAAACTCACCATGAAATATAAATCGACCATTCTTTTTTTTTTTCTTTTTTTTTTTATGGAATATTGCAGTTTTTTATTTGTGTGTGTTGACTTATCCGTGCACATCATATCTTGTTTAATGTTCCTGGTGATCTTGAGTCAGAATAAGTTCCTCTTCAGCATCTCTTCTCTTCTCTGATGACGAGGGCGGGGCTATAACCTGTCACTCACATGAGATCAGCCAATAGCAAACCACAACTATCCAACCAATTCCCATGGACTAAATCAAGCTCCGCCCACATTAGTTCTTGTTCCTGAAGCGTTTCACTCGGATATACACACAATAGAGGAGAAAAGACCAGAGCAACTTCCATCGGATCTGTTTAAACCAGCTAGTCTGCCGCAAATATATGTCATGTTATATGTATGAATTAACTTATGAAGAGTAAGTGACTGGAGATGCTGTTCTGTGTGCTGTATATGGATTCTGCAAACTTGTTTTAATTTTTTTCTTATAGTTTGGAAGAACTGCTGATCTTCTGCCAACATCCACTTATATCCAGAGATACAGAGAGCACAAATGTGGCCATTGAAACAGAAGGAGACACACAAAGCTTCAGAAGACTTGAATTAAACACACCATACATTATGAACTACTCTTATGATTTGGTGACACTTTACAATAAGGTTCATTAGTTAGCATTAGTTAACTACATTAGTTAGCATGACCTAATAATGAACTGCTCTTATACAGCATTTATTCATCTTTGTTAATGTTAATTTCAACATTTACTAATGCTTTATTAAATCACGTTAACATTAGTTAATAATAATAATTAATAATTCGTTACATTTATATAGCGCTTTTTCTGAGACCTCAAAGCGCTTTACATAGAAGGGGGGGGAATCTCCTCAACCACCACCAATTAGTTAATGCAATGTGAACAAACAATGAACAGCTGTATTTTTATTAACTAACATTAACAAAGATTAATAAACATAGTAACAAATGTATTGCTCATGGTTAGTTCATGTTAGTTAATATACAGTGGGTACGGAAAGTATTCAGACCCCCTTAAATTTTTCACTCTTTGTTATATTGCAGCCATTTGCTAAAATCATTGACATTTTTGCACATTTCTTAAAAAAGAAAAACTGAAATATCACATGGTCCTCAGTATTCAGACCCTTTGCTGTGACACTCATATATTTAACTCAGGTGCTGTCCATTTCTTCTGATCATCCTTGAGATGGTTCTACACCTTCATTTGAGTCCAGCTGTGTTTGATTATACTGCGGCCAAGTACAGGGATATCCTGGCCGAAAACCTTCTCCAGAGTGCTCTGGACCTCAGACTGGCCGAAGGTTCACCTTCCAACAAGACAATGACCCTAAGCACACAGCTAAAATAACGAAGGAGTGGCTTCACAACAACTCCGTGACTGTTCTTGAATGGCCCAGCCAGAGCCCTGGCTTAAACCCAATTGAGCATCTCTGGAGAGACCTGAAAATGGCTGTCCACCAACGTTTACCATCCAACCTGACAGAACTGGAGAACTGGATCTGCAAGGAGGAATGGCAGAGGATACCCAAATCCAGGTGTGAAAAACTTGTTGCAGCTTTCCCAAAAAGACTCATGGCTGTATTAGATCAAAAGGGTGCTTCTACTAAATACTGAGCAAAGGGTCTGAATACTTAGGACCATGTGATATTTCAGTTTGCAAAAATGTCAACAATTCTGTGTTTTTCTGTCAATATGGGGTGCTGTGTGTACAATAATGAGGAAAAAAAAAGAACTTAAAATGATGAGTGTCACATATAACACACACACACACACACGAGAGCATCATATATAACACACAACCAGCCCATCAGCGCCAGTCTGTCAGGAGGAGAACCAGGAGATGATGAGTGTCACATATAACACACACACACACACACGAGAGCATCATATATAAACACAACCAGCCCATCAGCGCCAGTCTGTCAGGAGGAGAACCAGGAGATGATGAGCGGCACATATAACACACACACAGAGAGAGAGAGAGAGAGAGAGAGAGAGAGAGAGAGAGAGAGAGCATCATATATAACACACACACACACAGAGACAGAGAGAGAGAGGCATCATATATAACACACACACACACACACACACACACACAGACAGAGAGAGAGAGAGCATTATCACTCGTCCAAGGTGTCTGATGTACGGCTGCATGCAGTGACACTTTACAATAAGGTTGATTAGTTAACATTAGTTAACTACCTTAGTAAACATGAACTAAGAATCAACAATACTTCTACAGTATTTATTAATCTCAGTTAATATTAATTTCAACATTTACTGATACGTTATTAAAATCCAAAGTTTTTAACATTAGTTAATGCACTGTGAACTAACATGAACAAAAAATGAACAGCTGGATTTTTATTAACTAACATTAACAAAGATCAACTGATAAAGTAACAAATGTATACTCATGGTTAGTACATGTTAGCACATTAACTAATGTTAACTAATGAAGCTTACTGTAAAGTGTCACCAGCTTTCTTATGTTCAGGTGTATTGGATCCTGCATTTCTCCAGCAGAAGTTCACTCTGTGTGTGTAAAAGTGTGTAACCAGCTGAAATATGTGCTTCAGGAAACACACATCTGGTTAGAAGTGAATGACAAAAAATGAAAACATCAAATCTGATGTGATATATCATTATACATCAAATTTGATGTTTTCATCTTGTCATTCAATTCTAACCAGATCTGCGTTTCCTGAAGCACATATTTCAGTTAAACATTGTATACAAGTAGAATGTGTTTAACTCTTTCCCCGCCAGCGTTTAAGTTGCCAGTCACTGCCAGCATTTTTATCCTTTTCTCAAAACTGTGTTTGTATGAATATCTGAACATGCAATATATCAAAAGACAGAACAGAGCCTCTGCTTTTTAACACACACACAAAAAAACACTTTATTCTAGATTCTGATTCTTTTTTCTTTTTTTTTACACTTGAATTTGGGTAAGTTTAATTTGAAAAAAAGCAACATTTTGAACAAAAATTGCAAATTCCAAGAATAAAAATGTTTTTTTTTATTTTTTTTTATGTAAAGTCAATGGTTGGGTTTTGTCCATATTTGACCCAAACAACCAGCATTTGTAGAGTGCATGTAAAGCTGGATCTGCTGTAGACCGTTCCTTCATATAAACATGTGTAATTCACCGACAGTGTCTTCACAGAGAGCCAGAGTCAAACATCTCTAATGCTAACCAGACATGACTAAACTCAAGCGCAGACACGTGTATAATGTGTCTATACAGCCATTTCATATCTCATACTATTACCAAAAGACACTTAAATTAACACTTTTCATGAAGCTTCCATAAGTTAACGTTAGTCAATGCATTAACTAACAACAAGCAATACATTTGTTACGGTATTTATTCATTTTTGTTAACATTAGCTAGTAAAAACACAACTGTTCATTGTTAGTTCATGTTAGCTCAGGTCCATTAACTAATATAAGATACAACTTTTGATTTTATTAATGTAGCCTATTGATAAATGTTGAAACATAAATTATTAATTGAATTAAGTATTTTTCATTATTAGTTCATGTTAGCTAATGTAGTTAACTAATGTTAACAGATGACACTTTATTTCCATCAAGTATTTTAAGAGAGAAAGACCAAATCAATTTCATGATTCGCAGTGATTATCTTTAAAATAACTGTGTTTAACAGTGGATTTCGTAGTGAAAAACTATATTGCCCATGATGCTGTACAGAGAAGAGCTAAAGAAGCTAAAGAAGCTAAAGCTAAAGAGGTGGAGCTACAGAAGCCAAAGTTATAGAGACGGAGCTAAAGAAGCTAAAGTTAAAGAGGCAGAGCTAAAGAAGCTAAAGCTAAAGAGGCGGAGCTAAAGCTAAAGAGGCGGAGATAAAGAGGCAGAGCTAAAGAGGCGGAGCTAAAGAAGCTAAAGCTAAAGAGGCGGAGCTAAAGCTAAAGAGGCGGAGATAAAGAGGCAGAGCTAAAGAGGCGGAGCTAAAGAAGCTAAAGCTAAAGAGGCGGAGCTAAAGCTAAAGAGGCGGAGATAAAGAGGCAGAGCTAAAGAGGCGGAGCTAAAGAAGCTAAAGCTAAAGAGGCGGAGCTAAAGAGATCTTTTGGTGCTCTTTGCTTGTTTCGTCTCTTTGATTGGTGTAATTTTCTGTACTTTACTACGAAATCCACTGTTAAACACGACCCTTTTAAAGATAAGTCTTCAGTAATGTGGACTGACGGCTTCAACAGAAGCAACAGTGTCGAAGCTCACAGCAGGGCTGACTTTACAGGTTTAAGTTAGCATTAAAAATCTATTTCCCTGTGGAGAAAATGAGTTTTACTTCTGGAACTGACTCCATTATACATTTAGGCCTACATAAATGAAAAATGTGAACGTCACTGTACTTGTGTGTGTGTGTGTGTGTGTGTGTGTGTGTGTGTGTGTGTGTGTGTGTGTGTGTGTGTGTGTTTGTGTGTGTTTGTGTGTGTGTTTGAGTGTGTTTGAATGTTGAAAATAGCAGAAGTCATCCACAGGCTGCATGTGAAACAGGAGTAGCTCACCTGGCAGTGCTTGAGGAGAACAGATCAATGATGAACAGGTGTTGTTTTATTCATTCATAGCTCTGTGCAGTTTATCAGTTTATTTACTGAACTAATCATCACAGATGGGACTGTTATAATACACATCAACAATCATGTACAGATATGTATAAGATAATATACTGTATAACTGCAATGTTGTTTTTAGTAAATATACAGAACAAATTAATATATGAGAAAAGTTGAAAATAAATGAGCCTGAATGAAAGAGTGTTGGGAAATTGACATGATCTGATCATTTACAATTATTATGCATGTGTTTTTTTATGATTGAGACTATACACAGAATATTTGTTATATACATTGATATCAATTTTTCCGTGCACATCATTTAAATTTAACATACAATCAGATTACGCGTTTGGAGGCATGCAGAACCTCAAGACATTGTTATAGGGCCCTATTTTAACAATTTGAAACGCAAGTATCAAGTGCGAAACGCAAGGAACTTTGTGGGCGGGTCTCGGGCGCTATTGCTATTATACCGGCGGGATAAATGACTCTTGCGCCCGACGCAAATCTAAAATGTGTTGGTCTGAAGTAGCTTCATTACTAGGGATGGGTACCGAAACCCGGTATTAAACTGGCCCCGGTGCTAAATTATGAAAGACCGTGGTATCGAAGCTCTGACGCAATCGGTTCTGCTTTCGGTACTGGAGAAATTAAGAAAATATATTTACTATGTATTATTGCTTAATAATGTTATCCTGCACATTTTATCTCACCTTCTAATTTGCGATGATATTAAGAAGTTTGTCTGCCATTTGTTTTATTCGCAATTCAGAAATGAGATCTCTCGTGCGCGGACTCTGTGGAGCTGTCTGTCACACACAACAGCGAGCGTGGCGCGGCGCACACGCACAACAGCACGAAAACTCCCGCTTAATACAAAGAGTGACGATGGCGGAGAGAACAAAACGTTCAAAAGTGTGGATACACTTCAATAGAATTGATGCAGACACCGCTCGTTGTCAGAAGTGCAACAAGATTTTTGCATGTAAGGGCGGAAACACAAGCAATCTGTCAAAGCATCTTTCAAAAGTGCATTATGTGCAGACAGAGAAATGACAAATGAAAACAATAATTGTTTTTACTGTAGGGAAATGTGCAGGGCACTCAACCCTAAATATACCCCACCTTCCAGAAGTTATCTCAGCGACACATTAATTCCTTCCTGGTATGGTGTTGAAAAGGCCAATGTGATCAGTGAGCTGAAGGATGTGCCAAAGCTGGCCATCACATCAGATGGGTGGACCAGCCTCCGGCAGGATCACTATCTCACAGTTACAGTGCACTACACAAGCCAGGGCAGTGTAAAACAGAAGGTCCTCCACACCAGGGCAGTGTATAAATCACAAACTGGCGAAGTAGTGGCCGAGGAGATCTCAGACATCCTGGAAGTATGGATATTGCTATCAAGAAGCTACAGATCCTAAAAATAGGATGTTTTGCACATACATTGAATCTGGCTGCACAGAAAATTTACAAAATTGCATCCATTGATAAATGGCCAGCCCGAATCAGAGCAGTGGTCGTGTGGTTCAAGAGATCCTCCATGTCCAAAACAGTGTTGACAGAAAAGCAACAGCTCCTTGGTAAGTCAGTTGAATCTATTATTATAAGTGATATTTTGAAATTCACACATCTAACAATATAATTCAATATTCAAGTGTGTGGTAATTAAATGTGTGTTGTTTGTTGTTGTTGTTGTTGTTGTTGCAGGCCTTCCACAACACTCACTCATCCTGGATGTCAAGACCAGGTGGAACTCTCTATATCTAATGATAGAGAGATTTATGGAGTAATATCCAGCGATCCAAGCAGCAGCCTTGGACCTACGACTGCGAAAAGCATTGTCCAAGGACAACTGGACCGTCTGAAAGATGAGGACTTCCATAAGGCTGAGGAGTTTGTCCAGCTCATGAGAATCCTTTATACATCCACATTGTGTGTGTCATGTGAAAAGAATGCCACCTGTGGACAGATCTTACCTACAGTATCCTTCAAAAACTGGAGGAACATTTTACTGTGAAGGATAGGATACCATGTTTGTGGCATCAATCAAAGAGAAGGTGTGGGAGAACCTCTCCCAGCGATATCAGATGGATGACATTCAAGCCTTCCTGCATGAGGCCACAGCAATGGACCCCAGATTCAAAGGCAGGTCAGTCAGTGATGCAACTTGGGACAGACTGAGGAAGAAAGCTGTTGACGGTGACACTGTGACAGGAGGACCAACAACAGGGCTGGAACAGACAGACACAGAGCACCAGCAAAAGGAGGAGTCATCTGAAGGAGAAGGTGAGGAAATGGAGGAGACAATTCCTCCATTGCACAAAACAAGGAGTGCCTTGGAGGAGCTGTTCTCAGAGGAGGACAGGAAATTGAGGTTGACCATCCAACAGGATACCTCGTCCCTCACCCTTAGCGAACGTGTTGACTTAGAGGTTGAGCTCTACAAAAGCCTTCCTCCCGTTTCTATGGCTGAAGATCCTGTGATGTGGTGGTGGGAGAGCTATTCTGCCCCTCCTCACAAATGTTGCAACAAGCTACCTCTGTGCTCAAGCCTCCTCCACCCCAATTGAAAGGGTGTTTTCAACTGCAGGGAACACATTAAGCCAGGAGAGGTCCCGTCTTTTGCCAGAAAAGGCAAATATGTTAATCTTTCTTCAGAAGAATGGTTGAAAACTCTGAGTCCTTTTGCAGCCTACTTGCCTGCCCCACCCGTATTGCTTTGTACCACTGTATGTTCTTTTACAGAAAAATTTAGTTTATTTAATTTGTTTTACATTCATTTGTTTGTTGTTCAAACATGGCTGTTTCTTTCACTATAAATAATTGTTTTATTAATTTTACATTTAAAAAAATAAAGCAATGTTAATTCTGTTCCAATCTGTTCCTTAAAAAAAATACATAACACAAAGTACCGATAAGAATACCGTTAAAGTACCGGACCGATAAGCAGTATCGGTAAGAGTAGTAATACCGTTAAAACCTTAACGATACCCATCCCTATTCATTACTCATAGGTGTGGTTTGGGCGTAAATGTGTAAGCTAGTTTATGCCTATTTTTCCACATCTTCATGGACACAACAATGATTTCCCTCGTGTGGTAATATATGTATGGTTTTCTAAAAATGAGAACTACTGCGTCTGTGTAGATAAGATAAACAAAGTGTGTGTGTGTTGTGCTCACGCTACATTATGGCCAAGCATGCGCCCTTAAAACAGCATCTGAATAACATGTACAACGTGCCACTGACTTTAGACTAAGTTTCTCCTAGTCAGTGGAGGAATTGTTTTTTGAAACTGCAAAATAGCACCAGGGAACGTTAGCGCCGGATCACGCCTCATCTTTTCGCTGAACCGCCCCCGGGAGCGCAAGTTCATTCCCTAATTTACCGGCGTGCGTCTGTGGAGGGAAAAGTCCGCTGTGCGTCGGGTGCAAAATAGGAATGATACATGCGTCGGTGAACAATGTAAATTGCGCTGGTCAAGATAGGGCCCTATAAGTGAAATGAATAAGCCTCAGGCTGAAGGAAATGCAAATCCACACCTGTACAGTAGAGGGCGCCGCTCAAACAAACCTTACAGCTGGGGGGATGTTTTCTTGGCACCCTTTAGGCCCCTTAGTGCCAATTGGGCATTGTTTAAATGCCACGGCCTACCTGAGCATTGTTTCTGATCATGTCCATCCCTTTATGACCACCATGTATCCATCCTCTGATGGCTACTTCCAGCAGGATAATGCACCATGTCACAAAGCTTGAATCATTTCAAATTGGTTTCTTGAACATGACAATGAGTTCACTGGACTAAAATGGCACCCACAGTCACCAGATCTCTACCCAATAGAGCATCTTTGGGATGTTGTGGAACGGGAGCTTCGTGCCCTGGATGTGCATTCCACAAATCTCCATCAACTGCAAGATGCTATCCTATCAATATGGGCCAAGATTTCTAAAGAGTGCTTTGAGCACCTTGTTGAATCAATGCCACGTAGAATTAAGGCAGTTCTGAAGGCGAAAGGGAGTCAAACACAGTATTAGTATGGTGTTCCTAATAATCCTTTAGGTGAGTGTATAACATGTGGTGCTTTTTTACTTTCTTTTTTACTTCTACTTTCTTTTAACTTTAACTTTTTTACTTCTCACCATCATATGTGAAATAATAAAATATCTAGATAATCTGGTTCAGACTTACAAGTGTTAAAAAAAAACTTTATTCAACAACAAATTTCAAAAATTATGAAAATATATATTGAAATATGTACATTTATAATTTTTCTCTCTGAAAACACATTATTTAACAGCCACACTGTTTTAGGAGTCATTTTCCACCACAATGACAACAAGAAGTGTTTGATTTTGTCTCATGGAAATGGACAGAAAAACATTTGTTTAAATCAACTATCTCTGTAAAAAGTTTAAAAACCTCATTTTGAAATATTTAAATATTCTGACTGAGTTGGAACTGGACTTGCTTCTGTTAATTATTTGCTTATTAAAATGTACCATTTGATCTTCAGTAGTATCATACATTTGTAGATCATGGTAACTCAGGTAAAACCATGCATGCCTCTTCACAACCACAGTAAAACATTAAAATAAACCTATGGTATGCCCAAACATTTAGTAGAAATATAAATGCAAATTAAATAAATGCATGCACAAATAAACCTGCCATAGCTTCTAAACAAAAACATATTTTTATAATTACAAAATGTTTTCTAATGACTATATTAATATAACAGCATTCGATATGCATATATATCAGCACATTTCTGCCAGAACAGTGTGTTTCACTACAGTAAACTCATAGGTTGTGGAGTGAAGCGTCTTCTAGCCGGTTTGTTCTTGGAACAGTGTTTTCCTGTTTTCCGCGTCGATGTGTCGAGAATGCCAGCGCTGTTCATCTGGCTTTAAATGAGTTTAAATCCCACAGTCATTGGTGGGTTTATAATAGAGATGAATTCAAACGCTTCTCAGTGGATCGTGCAGCTCTGTTTAATAATGTCCGTGATAAAGCACTTCTGGAGCACATTAACCTCCAGCAACATCAGGAACGAGAGAGATATGAGTTACTGGAGCTTCACAACACTGCTGTCTTTATCCAGTCTGACCAGCAAACAACTGTCCTCCTCGCTGCTCACTCGCTCTC
>FLSR01000624.1:164789-193929 GCA_900092035.1 Leuciscus waleckii
GTGTGTGTGTGTGTGTGTGTGTGTGTGTGTGTGTGTGTGTGTGTGTGTGTGTGTGCGTGTGTGTGCATGTGTGTGTGTCGTCACAAAGTTTTCAAGCTTATAAAGAACAGAATGAAACCATGAATATGTTTAATTGGTGTGATCTAAATAAACGCAGTGAAATGAACGTTCTATGCCCAGATGAGTTCATAAAGAGCTGTGTGTGATGACAGTGTACGCGCTGCATCAGTGAAGTCCTCCACACATAAACACCAGTACAGTATGAATGATATCTCATTGGTTAATCTGTAGATTTAAAGTCATAATTCGGTCTGGTGTCACTATGCACTCTCTCTGCTTTCAGATCCGCCAGCTGTTTGTGTTCCGGTATGTGCTTACATTATCATTATACTCACATTTTAGCTGGGTAATGACATAAAATAATTCAGTTTTATGCTAATTATATCTGGCTTTACATAAAGAGGCATCTCATGTAAACTGACATCAACAGCGCCAACAAACGAGTTGTGTTGAGTTGCTCTGAATGAATATTAGCAACGCAAACCAAGAGAAACGTTTGAAGGCTTTACTGACAGAAACTGGAAATCTTTGGAAAATCTTAATCATAAAATGCTTGATCTGGAATAATAATAATAATAACAACGACAGTATTTTCAGCCAGTGTCCTGAACTCGCTCCAAAGCCTCACTGCAACAGAACCACGGTTCATCTAGCGACTGAGGGTTAGCATCGTGAACACACACAACGCATTAGTTAAGGCATTAAACGCTCTCGTCTTCAGTGAACGACATCCAGAACACACACACACACACACACACACACACACACACTGCAGAAGGATCGTGAACAGCATGACAAAGGTTGACAATAACTTGTGTGACATTTTCAAGAGCTTCTTGTTGTATTACAGATTACATGTGGAACATTTCTCAATCCGGATTGATCCGCAAACAAGTCCAGACCGTGGACTGGGACTGGGAATGACATTCACACACACACACACACACACACACACACTCCACACGTCGATGATGATCTCTGCTTATGTTTATTCACACACATCCGTTCTCCCGATATAAAGCATCATCACCGACTCTGAGTACGAGAAATATCACATCATGCCGACACTATACATTCATATTCCAATGGGTCAGATCGGGTCGTCAAACCACAACTAACCACAACTAACCACAACTAACCTCAGCTAACCACAACTAACCACAACTAACCACAACTAACCACAACTAACCTCAGCTAACCACAACTAACCACATATTCTCAATAAGAGAGTGAATAAAACGAGTGTGTTCTCGGGTGCATGTTCAAGGTTTACATCCAGGCAGATTCTGCAGCATTTGGGGCAAATTCATCCGTCAGCTCTAATGCTTGAGTTATAAAACTAGTCAAAAACATGAACACAATTATTCAGAAGAAAAGAAGATATGACCCAGGCGACCTCAGTCAAACTAATGCTTATCTGGATAACATTCTCAGTTTTCTCATTTACACTAGGATATGTTCATGCTAATATCATTTGTATTACTTGTGTAGAGTAAAGCCTGTTCAGTCCTGAAGCTGAACCCATCTATGACTGCGTTTACATGTGCGCCAATAATGGGATTCTTTCTAATAATCAGTGTGAGGTCGTAATCAATGTTTACATGAGCAGAACTTTACATGAGTATTGGCTAATTCGTATGCTTTTACTCACACAGGCATTCAGTCTGCATGATACCGACTATCATGAGCAGATTTCAGAGGTAATAATAACAAAAGCATTACATTTAATATTAAACTAAACAGCCAAATGTACACATTTCTACACTGTCCAAAATATTCTGTTATTACGGTGAAATCTGGCAGCCGTGTCTGAACATTACATTACACAATACAGTGATGCTGTTACCAGTGCCTGCAGTTTATGAATATACCCACACATTTGAGCTATTAAATCTGAAATAAGATCACAGATAACACAGACGGCCATGTGAGGACTTCAGCTTCACTAACACTACTGTCTGTGACTAATGAACATAAAGACAGATGACAGTTCAGCCCACGCAAACACAGATTACTAAATAACCTGGAAATATGTAATCAAATACACTAAATCACAGAGCAAATGTGATGGTTTGCATACAGACATTCTGGGAAGAATGATTTTACAAGTAGCCTATTGTCTTCTCAAATATAATATCATGTTAAAGTTGAACTAATTAACAGTTTTTTTTTTTTTTTTACTTAAGCATGTTTAAATTATTTTCCTTTTAAAAACTGTAGAATGTTTACATTATTTTCCTGTTAAAAACAGTAACAGTGTAAAACACGAATAGGTAACACTTGGATTAGTTACTAAATGTACTTACTATAGTAATAACAACATGCATAATTACACATAACCAACCCTAAATCAAACCCTAACCATAACTATATAGTAAGTACATGTTAATTAATATTACTCAGTACGTTTTTGAGTAGTATAATGTAAGTACGCTACTTTAATATAAAGTGTAATCCACATATGTATTCAGTCACAAAGTGGTAGCCTATATGAAACAATAATTTATTATATTGGTCAAATAAATACAGAATATCATAACAATGATTAATAAATTGCTTTATAATAAACCAGTTAATAAATGGCAACGGCAGAATGTTATATTGTTTTAGATAGAGCGATAAAACATCAGCGTATAACTCTATAACACATAAAAATAATTTCTGATGAAACACGAGCTGGCTGTCTAAGTAAAGGTTAGCGTGTGTGTGTGTGTGTGTGTGTGTGTGTGTGTGTGTGTGTGTGTGTGTGTGTGTGTGTGTGAGTGTGTGTGATCGAGGTGTATCTGCCTAACTCGACCGCATGTTCAGCTCCGCGCGCACGCCACTGAGCCCAGAAGTGTAGTCTATGTAGACAGCGCACTAGACATGAGGCAGAGACCCTGACTACACACACTACAGAGCAAACTCTTGCTGAGGCTCTATGTAGACAGCGCACTAGACATGAGGCAGAGACCCTGACTACACACTACAGAGCAAACTCTTGCTCAGGCTCTATGTAGACAGCACACTAGACATGAGGCAGAGACCCTGACTGCACACTACAGAGCAAACTCTTGCTGAGAGGTTCTCGATACAGAGCACATGCGGATATAACGCACGGGTATAATCCCAGTTCGACCGCGCTCGCGCTTCATCCTCATGATCATCATTATCATCATAATGTTTGTATGGAGACGCGACAGCATCAGTGAGGAACACAGTGAGAAAGGCTCAGTCGCCTGTGCTTTACCTGTCGTGTTCCGCGCCGAGACAGAAATCCTGCGTGCGATGTGCGCTTTAGCTGTCCAGAGACTCAGATCTACAGAAGAACTCACACACCCGCTCTCCTTCACTCCATCCTTCAACTGAGAGTGACCCGCTATTCCAGCTCACCCTATATCAGCTGCTCTCTCTCTCTCTCTTTCTCACACACACACACACACTCCTGCGACGTCACACAGCGAGCGCATAGATAACGCACACACATAAGATCCTCGTGCCACACTCACACTTCACACACACGCGATGCGCTACAATCATCATGTCTGGAACACGACTCTATAATCAACATAATAATCACTCAGTTCAATGGGGCTAGAGGCATACCTTCAGAAAAATGAAATATGTTTGTATTGAACATTGATCAATCATAAAAGTGGTTTATTTTGTTTAAAAAGCGTATAAATGTATGAGGTGTCGAGGTCTTTTACTCCACACACACACATGATGCAAATACTTCAGCTAAAATGTGTTTTTAACAATTGTTCAAAATCACTTTAGCAAAGTTTAGATGATTTTCAGTTTAATTTGATTAAAAAAGTATAAATTCTTTGTTAAATATTGTTTATTAAAATATGCTAATTTTAAAAATACAGAAACAAAATTATTTTGTTATAAAAAAGTAAAGATTCTAAAAGCATTGAATGTGTGTGTGTGTGTGTGTGTGTGTGTGTGTGTGTGAGTGTGTGTGTGTGTGTGTGTGTGTGTGTGTGTGTGTGTGTGTGTGTGTGTGTTCACACAGCAAGTGCCAAAACCTTTACCAAGTTTCGTACCATTACAATAAAGTAAGAAATTCAAAAAACAAAAAAACAAATGTAAAATTTGTCATTCAAAAATGGCCGGTCGGTCGAGGGTAAAGAGGGTTTTGAACATGGTATTTGAAATAAACCACTGCTAGAAAAAACAAGCATGTCTGTAATTGGACTTTTGACTATATAGTTACTGTATACAGTATATATACAGTACAGTACACATGAAACCCTTGTGACAACAAGCTCTGTTGTCTCCAGAAACTGAGCATGGAACGTAAAGAAAAGAAAAACTCCTCCACAGAAAGATAATCATCTGAAGTAATGGCACACAGAAATAACTACACAAGGAGTCTCATCATACGACAAATAAAAGAGATTTAAAGAGCTTTGAGTGTACATCCACAAGAGAAGAGCATCAGTGTTTCAGCGGCAGAGAGGAGGTGACACACTTACCGGCGATGATACAGCGCCAGCATAAAGCTGCATGTGTGCCTGAAATATTTATGCCCAATGTAACATTCATCACAAAAGAGAAAAGAGCTTTATTAGTGCGGCGATTCCCGGGAATAATGCAAAACGGCACAGCAAGCGATGCGAGTGACAGAACGCCAGTGTTTAGGCAACAACACATGAAGAGAGCACAATTAACTCTATTCTAATTACTGCAACACTGTCAGAAACCTGCATTAATAACCCATTAACTAACAGATCCACAGCTCTCCTGTGGAAGAACAAGAAGAGGTTACACTTTATTTGAAGGTGTCATTGGAATTATACATTTAAATACTGAGTGATATTGAGTAACTACATGTGCTGACTATAGGGTTAGGGTTTGGTTGAGGGCTATTTGCAGATGCTGAAGATGTTGCAGATGTTGCAGATGCTGAACGTAAAAGGCCTTTTTAAGGATGCTGAGATGAATGAATCTCGTCACGTCATCCTGAGCATTCTAGCGCCCCCCTGGGACTGGCATTTGATCACATCTGGGACCAATCCTCGGCTTTTCCAGGGACCGGCTATCGGATTGGATCAAATCTTGAAAATGGGTTGTTCAAAAAGGATTTGGAAATCCAATCTTGGTTTTGATCTGGATTAAACCATCAGTTTGTTTGTGCTCTTTAAAGCTTATTAGTAAGATTGGGATTCCTTTGATCCAAAGAAAATCAGGATTAGCTTGATCCCGGCAGAAGGGTGGATTTCAGGGACGGGGAAAAAAAATGTAATACTTTAAAACTGGTCAAAAAATACAACATTTATATCATGTAATACACACATTTATATTTTGCTCTTGATTAGTTTAACTGCTCAAATAACAAGTAGAAGTAGATATTAGTGCAGTTTCAGTACAGTAAAGTACAGTTGACATCATGGAATAATCCCAGAAATAGCTGTCTAACTAAAATAATATAGGCCTGTTTCATTTTCAGTGGTTTTTATCATCAGAGATGAACCAGTAAAAAGTAGTTTCTGACAATTGCATCCCTTATTGCATGTATATTGTTCGTTTTCGCTGTGGGTCAAACGAGGGGCTACGGAAACCCTAAAGGGACATGGTGATGGGAGGAAAAAATTATGTTAATGCTTTTGTATTTTCTTGCAAAGGTTTTGCGTTCCCACAAGAAACTTTGCATTCCCTCTCAAACCTTGCGTTCGTCGCTAATTAAAGCTGTTATTTGGGGGAACGTAAAACTTTTGTGAGAGAGCGCAAAAACATTAAAACATTATTCTTCTCCCATATCATATTTTTCCATCACCTTTAGTGCCTCCGCCGGCGTCGGATTGTTTAAAGGACATTGGAAATGTTAGGGAATGTAAGTTTGTTCATCTTTCTCTTCCAATAAAACTCTTATAAAGACCCACACTGACTCTTTACCATGTAGTTCATTTATCTAATATTCAGAGCACTGGTAATCCAGATTTGGTCATCTGAAAAATTGTGATCCAATCATATTTAGCTTTGAAAATATGCACAGCACAAAAGTAAGATGTGTTACTCGATCCTGGATAGCAAAACATATTTCTGATCCAGATTAGACTTGAACAACTGGGTCCTGGTGTTCATTTTTCTGTACTTGTCAATAACTCTGATATTGCGTCATGCCTGATAATTTCAGTGACCCAAAAAAAGTTGTGCACTCTAATATTTGACTGGATGACCTTTAGCTGTGATTACTGTGCGCATTCATTGTGGAGTCGCTTCCACAACCTCATGCAAAGTCACTGCATTTATTTCCATCAAGAGTTGCATTCAAGATTATGTATTGATAGTGGCGGAGTCAAATATAGTCTGAAGGTCCTTCCACACCAAGGACGATAACTATAATGATAAAGATAATAGATTCAGAAGAATATACATAATTAAAAGAATTGCAGAGTCCACACCTCGCCTATACCTATAACAGCACAAGGGATCGATATTGTTGGATTCACTATTATAACTTTTTTTTTTTTTTTAGCTGATGAACGATAAAAACATTGACCAATCAGAATTCATCCTGCTTTAAAGAGCTCTAGCATTTAAGTGCAGATGACAAAACAGAACGATATTGTACGTTGGTTTGGATGCTTATATAGTTATGAAGTGGCGTTACTCCATCCTAAAGACTTTCAATAGGGTTAAAGTCAGGACTGATTTCTTGTGCTCGCTCTTTCACAATATAAGCCTGATGAATCTTGGCATTGTCATCCTAGAATATGGCCATGGGATACGTCTTTCAACATGGTTACACACTGCATCAGATAGGGTTAAAGTCCCCCTGTAGTCAATCATGTTATTGATCATCAGAATGACATATTTAAATGTTTTTTCCTTTAGAATGGCTTTGAATATCTTGACTGTAACTCGACACCCTCGCCTCATTTAGTATGCGTGGTTCTATGAATATGCAAATGAGCCCCGCCTCCACTCACTCACTCAGCTCAGAGATCCACTGGTTGACGATCAGGTAGTTTGTGACGTCAGAAACACCAGCGATTTCAAAGCGTGTTTTTGAGACTGTCTTTGGTTCACTGCAGTTTTAAGGAGGAAATACTCAGCAATGCTGTCGACTTATGAATTTACACATATTAAGCATATTAAAAACACCACATAGACACATAAACAACATTAAGAACATTATTTTCACCACAGCGGGAGTTTGAATTGTTGTCAAAATTATTAAATGCCACAAACTTCATCCTAACCTTCCGCTTGGCAGCAGCAAACCATCTTTACAGTAAGAGGCATTTACAGTAAAGTGATCCTCTCTTCAACGCCCTGATGTCTGTAAAATATGTATTACTTGCTTTATTTAGTGCCATCTTGTGGCCAATATTCATGTGGTGGAAAACTCGGCACATCACAGATCTCGAGATGCTGTCGGGTTGATGTCGGATGTCTTAACTCTCACACGGCACTCTCTCTCGACAAGCTCAAAGAAAGGAAATTTCCAAAAGAACAAGGGTTTAATGTGCTTATCATCCATAAAACTTCCGCAGATCAAGGCTCTTCTGTTAGTCAACAGCTGCTCAAAGTGCACGAGTTAAATCCTTTGATATGCTCTTGAGTCGAACAGAAGTTACAAGAGGAAGCCTTGCTAATGAGAAAAACCTGACAATCCTGTCCTCGAGATCACTTGACGAGGCTTTTTTTCTTAAACTCTCAGCATTTGCCCTAAACTTTCCTGAGGAAGTTTCTCGCAGGTTTCCTACTCTTCTGAAGGGCTGATCTGACAACGCCACAACACTGATCGCTGCAAACTCTAGATATGAAAGACTGCGCTGTTAAAGCCGCCTGAATAATGTAAGTAAATGATAGAGGCTACTTGGCAATAGAGAAGGTCAGAGACATTAGGGCGGGTGTGTAATGTAAGTTGAAGCGGATAAACGGCGGTGTGATGGTTGCCCTCACTTAGTTTCAAAGTGCTGCGATTTGTGATGGCCATTCCCTGAGCCTCTCAGAGCTGGAGGCCTGGCACTTCACCGCTCATGGGATAAATGGTCCAAAGCACACTCAACCCGGTATTGTTGCTCTAAAACTGTAAGCATGTTGGAAGGAGAACACTGGACATGTACTGGGGCTGCACTGGTTTGCATGCTTTTTAAAGTTGGTTTGCATGGTTTTCAAAGCACTCCACATGGCATCTATACAGTAAATTCAACATCTCGACTCGGCGCAGTTCAAGGTTTCTTTGATTTGACAATGAGTGATTCCCGAGAGGTCGACGAGGGTTATAGAATATATACCCTTGTGAAAAAAGATGCATACTTAATTGTATTGAATGTGCACTTGAAGAGAACTATTGAACTTATATCCTCCTGGGACCCAGGAATAGACTTTTGTCCACTGTAGTGGCCATTATATTTTAGTGAATTCCTCTAAGATCATACATGTCACAGTCCTGTAAAGAGCACATTCAGGGCTTTCCAGAGACACCAAATGCTTGGAGGTTTCAGCATGAAAACAACTTATCCTTGGTCTTTAAAAATGTCTGACATTAATTTAGTGATCAAATGTAGGAAATATGATAATATATTGTAATTATCATTTAAATTGGACTACTTTTCAAAATGTATTTCATAAACCACATCTCAGGAAAATGTTATGGGTTTTCAAATAAAAAAAATGACTTTCTGTTACAAAACATTGCATTGATTTCATACGTGTGTCCACTGTAGAGACACCAGGACTTACATCATGTTTATCAGGCATTCTGGGAGAAACAACAAGAGAATATGGAAATAAATTATACATCAATATTCCTATGAAATATTAGATATTATTATTAAAATGTTGCCAATTATTACTGCATTTATTACACTTGTTTTTTCATTAAATGTTGCTCCAAGAACACATTAATGTGCATTAGATACAGTGATACATTGCATTTAATGGGAATATTAATTTATGGCCATTTTACCCACATATTGCATAAAGTAAAATGGTGTATCAATTCATTCCATTATATCTTTCATAACATAGTTGAGAATCATCTTTATACAAAATCCTGAAACCCCAAAATGTATTGGTGATTAAAAAAATAAATAATAATAATCCCATTGTTTTTGCGTATACATATCATTTCATGGCATTTTATTTTTTAAACAATTGAGTCCTGGTGTCACTACAGAGGAAAGAGCATAACATATGAATAAAATATTATTTTTCAAAACTGTTTTTTTTTTACCATTTGTTTCTTATGCTCTAAACAATGTGATGACATGAAAAAAAATTATTCAAAAAAACGTTTTTTCTGGGTCTCAGGAGGATATTTAAAAATAGTACTAATATTTAAATTAAAAGTATAAAGTACTTGCAGATAATATTAATGAAATTAAAGGACACTTAAGTGTGTTTAAAGAGAGTACACGTTCATGACTTTGTTTAGATACACTTTATAATAATGTCAAATGAAAGACTGTCGTGCTTTAAATAGCCTAAGTACACTTATTTTGATGTGTTGACTAACATATTAAAGCACTTGATTGTAATTTTAACTGTAGTGTCTTTTTCAAAAGTTCATATATTCACTGTAAAAATTTCTAACCTCTCCAAGTCAAAATTTTCTAGTGACTGGTCACATCTAAATTTTTTAATTGGCCCAAGGCAATGCTTGTTGCAATAGTCTGTTAACATTGGCTCAATGAGAAATAATACGTCAGACTAATTGAAAAATTTAGATGTTATCAGTCACTAGAAATTTTTGACTTTGGGATGTAAGTTTTTTTTAAAGTGTTGTAAATGTACTAAATTGCAACTTCATCATTACAAATACATTTAAATGCATGACATACAGGTTTCAACAGGAACGACACTAAAGTATATTTTAGTTTGCCATTAATGCATGCCAGTACTTTAATCAGTACACTTTAACATTATTTCAAAGACAGCGGAAGTAATTATGAAATGATTTGAGACAAAATAATGGCACTGACACATTTTAAGATATATCAGTGGTTTCAGTTAAAACAGCTCAAACATGCATTATAAAGGGGTTAGTTCCAGTCCTTGATTCTGATTGGTCAATAGCTGTGTTTTATTCACGATAAACGGTTCTATGTATCACTACACAACACCCCTAGCAACCACTCTTAGCAACGTAAACATTTGATCTCATTGATATTGTTCATTGAAGCTTAGAGTATTGTGTGAGAGATCGAGTAAGAGTTCCTGCTTTTACAGTAGATTTAGCATTTTCTTTCAGTCCTATATTTGTAATAAAATATCCGTTTGAATGTCCGCTGTGATCTCTTGTCCCTTTAACAGTTCAGGGGTTTCCGTGCCGTGACATGCTAGTCATTTATCAGTTGCGTCTTGCTGCTCCGTGATCACAAGTTTCAGTCCTTTCAATATAAAAAGTTTCAGTCTTCTCTACCGGGAAAATAAACAACTGTATTTATTCACGATCCAGCACAGCCTCTCAAACCTTATTGCTTACTTTAATCTGGGACTAGATTTAAGCCTTGTCTGTGAAACCAGGGGCCTAATATGCACTTAAGTGGTCCAAAAACACTCTAAAGTTCGACTAACTGCATTTAATAAAAATGTACACTATATTTGAATGTAATTAGTGTTACTCCACAAACACACACCTGTGACCGCGTTACATTAGTGTTACTCCACAAACACACACCTGTGACCGCGTTACATTAGTGTTACTCCACAAACACACACCTGTGACCGCGTTACATTAGTGTTACTCCACAAACACACACCTGTGACCGCGTTACATTAGTGTTACTCCACAAACACACACCTGTGACCGCGTTACATTAGTGTTACTCCACAAACACACACCTGTGACCGCGTTACATTAGTGTTACTCCACAAACACACACCTGTGACCGCGTTACATTAGTGTTACTCCACAAACACACACCTGTGACCGCGTTACATTAGTGTTACTCCACAAACACACACCTGTGACCGCGTTACATTAGTGTTACTCCACAAACACACACCTGTGACCGCGTTACATTAGTGTTACTCCACAAACACACACCTGTGACCGCGTTACATTAGTGTTACTCCACAAACACACACCTGTGACCGCGTTACATTAGTGTTACTCCACAAACACACACCTGTGACCGCGTTACATTAGTGTTACTCCACAAACACACACCTGTGACCGCGTTACATTAGTGTTACTCCACAAACACACACCTGTGACCGCGTTACATTAGTGTTACTCCACAAACACACACCTGTGACCGCGTTACATTAGTGTTACTCCACAAACACACACCTGTGACCGCGTTACATTAGTGTTACTCCACAAACACACACCTGTGACCGCGTTACATTAGTGTTACTCCACAAACACACACCTGTGACCGCGTTACATTAGTGTTACTCCACAAACACACACCTGTGACCGCGTTACATTAGTGTTACTCCACAAACACACACCTGTGACCGCGTTACATTAGTGTTACTCCACAAACACACACCTGTGACCGCGTTACATTAGTGTTACTCCACAAACACACACCTGTGACCGCGTTACATTAGTGTTACTCCACAAACACACACCTGTGACCGCGTTACATTAGTGTTACTCCACAAACACACACCTGTGACCGCGTTACATTAGTGTTACTCCACAAACACACACCTGTGACCGCGTTACATTAGTGTTACTCCACAAACACACACCTGTGACCGCGTTACATTAGTGTTACTCCACAAACACACACCTGTGACCGCGTTACATTAGTGTTACTCCACAAACACACACCTGTGACCGCGTTACATTAGTGTTACTCCACAAACACACACCTGTGACCGCGTTACATTAGTGTTACTCCACAAACACACACCTGTGACCGCGTTACATTAGTGTTACTCCACAAACACACACCTGTGACCGCGTTACATTAGTGTTACTCCACAAACACACACCTGTGACCGCGTTACATTAGTGTTACTCCACAAACACACACCTGTGACCGCGTTACATTAGTGTTACTCCACAAACACACACCTGTGACCGCGTTACATTAGTGTTACTCCACAAACACACACCTGTGACCGCGTTACATTAGTGTTACTCCACAAACACACACCTGTGACCGCGTTACATTAGTGTTACTCCACAAACACACACCTGTGACCGCGTTACATTAGTGTTACTCCACAAACACACACCTGTGACCGCGTTACATTAGTGTTACTCCACAAACACACACCTGTGACCGCGTTACATTAGTGTTACTCCACAAACACACACCTGTGACCGCGTTACATTAGTGTTACTCCACAAACACACACCTGTGACCGCGTTACATTAGTGTTACTCCACAAACACACACCTGTGACCGCGTTACATTAGTGTTACTCCACAAACACACACCTGTGACCGCGTTACATTAGTGTTACTCCACAAACACACACCTGTGACCGCGTTACATTAGTGTTACTCCACAAACACACACCTGTGACCGCGTTACATTAGTGTTACTCCACAAACACACACCTGTGACCGCGTTACATTAGTGTTACTCCACAAACACACACCTGTGACCGCGTTACATTAGTGTTACTCCACAAACACACACCTGTGACCGCGTTACATTAGTGTTACTCCACAAACACACACCTGTGACCGCGTTACATTAGTGTTACTCCACAAACACACACCTGTGACCGCGTTACATTAGTGTTACTCCACAAACACACACCTGTGACCGCGTTACATTAGTGTTACTCCACAAACACACACCTGTGACCGCGTTACATTAGTGTTACTCCACAAACACACACCTGTGACCGCGTTACATTAGTGTTACTCCACAAACACACACCTGTGACCGCGTTACATTAGTGTTACTCCACAAACACACACCTGTGACCGCGTTACATTAGTGTTACTCCACAAACACACACCTGTGACCGCGTTACATTAGTGTTACTCCACAAACACACACCTGTGACCGCGTTACATTAGTGTTACTCCACAAACACACACCTGTGACCGCGTTACATTAGTGTTACTCCACAAACACACACCTGTGACCGCGTTACATTAGTGTTACTCCACAAACACACACCTGTGACCGCGTTACATTAGTGTTACTCCACAAACACACACCTGTGACCGCGTTACATTAGTGTTACTCCACAAACACACACCTGTGACCGCGTTACATTAGTGTTACTCCACAAACACACACCTGTGACCGCGTTACATTAGTGTTACTCCACAAACACACACCTGTGACCGCGTTACATTAGTGTTACTCCACAAACACACACCTGTGACCGCGTTACATTAGTGTTACTCCACAAACACACACCTGTGACCGCGTTACATTAGTGTTACTCCACAAACACACACCTGTGACCGCGTTACATTAGTGTTACTCCACAAACACACACCTGTGACCGCGTTACATTAGTGTTACTCCACAAACACACACCTGTGACCGCGTTACATTAGTGTTACTCCACAAACACACACCTGTGACCGCGTTACATTAGTGTTACTCCACAAACACACACCTGTGACCGCGTTACATTAGTGTTACTCCACAAACACACACCTGTGACCGCGTTACATTAGTGTTACTCCACAAACACACACCTGTGACCGCGTTACATTAGTGTTACTCCACAAACACACACCTGTGACCGCGTTACATTAGTGTTACTCCACAAACACACACCTGTGACCGCGTTACATTAGTGTTACTCCACAAACACACACCTGTGACCGCGTTACATTAGTGTTACTCCACAAACACACACCTGTGACCGCGTTACATTAGTGTTACTCCACAAACACACACCTGTGACCGCGTTACATTAGTGTTACTCCACAAACACACACCTGTGACCGCGTTACATTAGTGTTACTCCACAAACACACACCTGTGACCGCGTTACATTAGTGTTACTCCACAAACACACACCTGTGACCGCGTTACATTAGTGTTACTCCACAAACACACACCTGTGACCGCGTTACATTAGTGTTACTCCACAAACACACACCTGTGACCGCGTTACATTAGTGTTACTCCACAAACACACACCTGTGACCGCGTTACATTAGTGTTACTCCACAAACACACACCTGTGACCGCGTTACATTAGTGTTACTCCACAAACACACACCTGTGACCGCGTTACATTAGTGTTACTCCACAAACACACACCTGTGACCGCGTTACATTAGTGTTACTCCACAAACACACACCTGTGACCGCGTTACATTAGTGTTACTCCACAAACACACACCTGCTATATGTCGATGACTTTTCAACAACAGCGTCGTTTCCCGGTCAACTATAAATCAATGACTTTTCAACACATTCAGCGATCGCCCGGTAAACCAAATATCAATGCTTAATCAATCATAAAGATATAACTATAGATCAATGTTGTTCCAATATTGTTGCCATCAACATTAATAACATCAGGTTTTCATCGATATGGTAACAGTGATTCAACATTTATTTTGCATTGAAATTTCAATGTCAACCATAATGATGATTCAGATGGAAAAACAATGTTTATTCAAATCGTTGTCCTTGTAGGATGTGATTGGCTGAAGCCTTTTCTGTCGCCGCAAAAGTAAAAAAAAAATAAAATAAAAAAAATCGACATCTAAGCGAAAAAAATAAAAGTAGTTTTTTCGACGCAGCACATTCGCGTTCGGTGTGGAAGCACTCATCATTACACAAACAGCTGATCAAAAAATAAAACCATCGCGCGAAAATGGTTAAAATCGCGTCCAGTGTGAAAGGACCTTTATAATCCGGAGCGATTTATAGTCCGGAAAATACGGTAACCACATCTCGTGCACTCTTTCTTCTCTTTCCCTTCCTGTGTGCTTGAAATTCGCCTGCCTGACAGCTCGTGGTTTTGTTCACAGCCACTTCTGCTTCTTCATGCAGCACTTTCGGCTTTGTGTTATTTCGTTTGCACGACAGATATTCACTGCCTTTGCTAGGTTCAAATCTGTTTCCCTGAGAATCCTAGCTCTCTGTGTCATTGTTAACACCACAGACAATGCGATCTTTAATCAAGTCATCATTTAATCTTCCAAATTCAGTCTTTCGTCTTATTTTTCAAGTCAGTCACGAATGCATCAATGGTTTCGTTCGGTCCCTGTGCTCTCGTGAAAAACATATGCCTCAGATACATAATATTCTTTCTTGGCTCACAGTATTCTCTAAACTTCTCTTTGAGCACTTCAAAATCAACCACTTCATCATCAAAGTCCATGTTATTAAATACCTTTATGGCATCATCTCCATCCATGATACAGATCAAACTTTTGAATCCACGCCAGATTTCCTTCGAAATCCAGACTGTTAGGAGGCTTCAACTGGTCCACAGTTTTCTTCTGACTCCATGTGATGTTTATTTGATAGGCTAAGGCTAATTCACGGAGACACTGCGGTTTCATGCGACTTGCTGTTTTTACTGAACTTTCTTATTCGGGGGCTTTTACAGAGTACAACCCAACACATCTTTATACTCAGAGCGCCATCCTCAGGTAAGGAATAATAATACAATTAGCATACATCATACCAGTTTCATTTGAAATCTATTTTAAAATATCCTCCTGGGACCCAGGAATAGACTTTTGTCCACTGTAGTGGACATTATATTGTAGTGAACGTCATACTTGTCACATGTCACAACCTGGTGTCCTGTAAAGAGCACATTCAGGGCTTTCCAGAGACACCAAATGTTTGGAGGTTTCACTATGAAAACAACTTATCCTTGGCCTTTAAAAATGTCTGACATTAATTTAGTGATCAAATGTAGCACTCTTATGGAAATATGATAATATATTGTAATTATTTACATTTAAATGAATCGGACTACTTTTCAAATTGTATTTTATAATCTCAGGAAAACGTTATGGGGTTTCCAAATAAAAAATGACCTTCTGTTCCAGAACAGGGCGTTGATTTAATACATGTCCACTGTAGTGGACATCAGGACTGACATCATGTTTATCAGGCATTTCGGGAGACACAACAAGTGAATATGGAAATAATACATGAATATTCCTATGAAATATTAGATATTATTATTATTAAAATTTAATTATTACTCCAATTATTACACTTCTTTCTTTCATTAAATATTGCTCCAAGAACACATTAATGTGCGCATTAAATACAGTGTATTATAGATACATTGCCTTGAATGGGAATATTAATTTATGTCCATTCAACCCACATATTGTATAAGTAAAATGGTGTATCAATTAATTCTGTTATATCTTTCATAACATAGTTGAGAATCATCTTTATACAAATGTTAGTTAATAAATCTTGAAACCCCAAGATTTATTGGTGACTGAGAAAAAAATCCCATTGTTTTTGCATATACATATAAATTCATGTCATTTTATGTTTTAAACAACTGAGTCCTGGTGTCCACTACAGAGGACATAGCATAACATAGTTATGAATAAAATATCTTTTTTCAAAGTTTTTTTTTTATTTTTATTTTTTTTACCATTTGTTTCTTATGCTCAAACAATGTGATGACATAAAAATAAAAATAAAAATAAAAAAATTCAAAAATTCAAAAATTCAAAAATATTTATTTTCTAGGTCTCTTCTCAGAATTAGAAGAGTTTTAAAACATTTATTACAAAGAGCCTTTGGATGGCAATTTGTCTTAGGTCAACAATATTCTTTCACAAACCTAATGTGAACGTGAGAAATTTGTCTATGAAAAAAATCTTTAATGTATATATTGAATGAAAGTGAAAGCTAAATGACAAGTCGGAAAGTTACAAGTCAAAAACAACTTCCACAAAACTAATGTCACAGAACACGAGTTAATTTCACAATACATTTGCTTTATCTGAATCTCATTGTTTATTTGAAGTATTGGATCTGTAGATAACCTTTGCTCACAAAATCACCCATTGTCAGTGAAACGGTAATTATTTGTTGTTATTGTACAGAGCTTATAGACCTCTTTAATATTACAGAGATGTGTGTAGGTTTTTTAATACATCTGTTTATGAAATAACAGGTTTTATAACTAAACAAACAAAAGATAAAAACACCCTCCATATTAAATTTAAAAACAGATATTGAGTGAATTGTTTCATATATTGACAAATAACTGATATTGTTTTTTCTTACATTTGTTTCCAGTTTCTTTTTAAATTTGGGTATTTCTTTGAGTAAGCGATCAATCAAAGAATAATTCTATAATTTTCTTGTTTTCCAACATATAAAACACAAATATTGTGGCATTTCACAGAAACATTAGTTTAGTAGTTAACTATCTACACATGTGAATCTCACATGATTTCCCTCAAAGTTTGGACACTGTGACACAGAACAACACTTTTTAATATGCTTCACTAGATTACTTGATTGGGTGAAACTCTTCTCACACACAGTACAGTGATATGGCTTCTCTCCAGTATGAACTCGCTTGTGTGCTTTCAGGTTTCCAGAATCAGTGAAACTCTTGTCACAATATGAGCACCTGTAGGGTTTTTCTCCAGTATGAATTCTCTCGTGCCGTTTCAGTTCACCAGATGCAATAAAGCTCTTCCCACAGTCATAACACACATGATCTCTCACTCCAGTGTGAACTTTCATATGATCTTTTAGATGTGATGATGAAATAAAATCTTTACCACACTGATCACATTTAAATGGCTTTTCTCCAGAGTGAACGTGCAGATGATACTTGAGATCAGGTAAATTTGTGAAACTCTTCTCACACTGAGTACAGTGCTACGGCTTCTCTCCAGTATGAACTCGCTCGTGTGATTTCAGAGTTCCAGGTTGAGTGAAACTCTTGTCACAATATGAGCACTTGTAAGGTTTTTCTCCAGTATGAATTCTTTGGTGCCGTTTCAGATGCTCAGCTTTAGTAAAGCTCTTCCCACAGTCACAACACACATGATCTCTCACTTCATTATGTGTTTTCTGGTGCAGTTTAAAACTGTCCAGCCGTGAAAAGCTCTTTCCACAGAGAGAACACACATAAGGCCTCTCATCTGAATGAACTGTCACGTGATATTTTAGATGTGATCATGAAATAAAATCTTTACCACACTGATCACACTTAAATGGCTTTTCTCCAGAGTGAACGTGCAGATGATGCTTGAGATCAGCTAAAATTGTGAAACTCTTAACACACTGAGTGCATGTATACGGTTTCTCTCCAGTGTGAATTCTCATGTGTATTTTGAGGTTTCCTTTCTGTGTGAAACTATTTCCACACTGAGTGCAGGTGTGCATCTTTTTGGCTTTTTTTCTTTGAATTGTAAAGTTACGATGTTCCTCCTCCACTTCATTCAGTTCTTGTCTTTGCTGTTTCACTCTCACCTGTCTAAATACACAGAAATACAGTTAGAATAAGTTCAAGTGAACCCTCATTTAATATCAGAAAGCAACAGAGATCAGGTTTCAGATCTTTCATATGGCAAAAGTTTCCCTTACGAAAAAGAAGTATACTTTAAGTTAATTTCATGAATTATACTCAAGTAATGCTCAAGTATATTTTAAGTATACCTTATGTAGTAAGTATACTAATGTCAATGTACTCGTAGTATACTTGTAATTGTACCATTTCAATATTGCTTGGGACTAAATCTGCCCACTTTTTAGTGTATAAAGGTAAGCATTTAAGTGTACTATAGGTACAAAAGTAGCAAACTTTAACTGCACAACTAGTTTAGAACTACATTTCTCATTTGTACTGCATCTTTACTACAAATTAACTTATTATTACTATTTTAATTCTTGTTGTAAATGTTTTTAGTTTATGAAAGTACACTTTGAAGTGTACTCTCAGTAATCTATAGTAGTTTTATACTTAGTATACTTGTAAGTTTTGTGAACATACCTTTGTAACATTTGTGAACAGAAAATCGCATTTTTGTCAAAGACAAACGATGATCAAAACAAAGATGGAGTAGATTCAGTCCAACAACACCCCAAAGTTTCACAGTCATTAACGCTTACGGTAACGTTTGGCAGTTTTGATTAATATTGTTTTGATGATCGTGCCGTTTACATTTGCGTAAGCAATCCTATATCAATTGTTTCTGCTTCTTCTTCGCCTGTGTTTTTATCCGAAGATGCGTAATAGTCCCAGTACCGTCCAACAGTGAAAACATGGATATCCAGAAAATTCAGTCAACGGCGGGGGAAGATTTTAAGTAAATGACTGTGTACACTAGCAGTGGACTAGCCTTCACAAACATTCAGATACTCAGAATTAGGGAAATAGCCTGTTTTCTTTATAAACCAATATTTTCAGTGTAAAACTATGTGAAAAAGTATTTAATGCTACTAAATAAAAAAATTAAACAACATCAAGACAAGTATACTTAGAATACTTATTTATCTTTAAGTATATTGCGATCAAAAGATTGAGTACAAGTCCTATAGTCCAAATATACTTAGACCTTTCTGTCAGTACCTATGAGTCAAGTATACTTAAGTGCAATTTTAAGTACATAATAAGTTGTTCTTATTTTTAGTTTAAAAAAAGTATACTAATAGCACACTTGAATAAACTTCTTTTTCGTAAGGATTGTTCTGTCATTCATTTGACAATATAGTTAAAATGTGTTTGACAACTGCTATATACAAGGTTATGATCATTTAGATCCATTTCTCTATCATTTATCATCCATATACTGCTTATTAATTCATATCTACCAAAGCAGTCAACAATGAAGAATCAAGAATGGACACCAACCTATTTGTTCCTCAGTATCTTCATGTTTTATTCTGGATGGTTCTGGATCTCTAATGTCTTCAATCTCCTCTTTAATAAACTCCATCTTTAACAGTCACACAGATTTCAGCTGCTACTCCTGGAGTTTGACCTTCTCTTGTAGGATCAAATATTCCCAGTATTTATTGGTGAATTGTTGTGGGAGGGGCTTCACTGCAGGTGTGATATGTGATCACTGTGTTTTTATCCAATCTGCATTTAAAAAGTACAGGGCCATCATGTTAAACTGCTGCTGAAAAACCCAAAGTTCCCTGTTTTCAGCTCATTCATTATGGTGATGTCTAAGATCTTCTGTAATTGTCACATTAAGCTCATTTTATTGGTGTGAACCGGCTGAAACAAATTACAGCATCATTACCTTTTACTTCAGTTCTTGTCTTTGCTCTTTAACTTCCATCTGGTCTGAAATAAACATATTAAGGAGTTAGAATCAGTTTAAGGAGGATAAATGCGAAAATTAAAGTGAACCCTGATTTAATAACAGAAAACAAGAGTTCAGGTATTTGTCTAGTATCAGATCTTTCACTTTCTATCATCTAATATACTTGTTTTAGGTTTGCACTCATAAAATGGAAACCGCACTGAGGCGCATTCAAATATCAAGACGTCTTTGTTGTTGTTTGACAGATAAAAGTACTGCCTTACACTGTTTACTGGCATATTGTGGCTTCTCTTTGTAGAAGTTTTCTGAGAAGAAATTTTGATATTGCTAAACAACCACATATGGCCCTGGATATATATATGTACAATGTATGTTTGTATAATATAAACAACAATAGAGCGAAATAACAGCACTACTGAGTTGCTGAAAAGCATCTTT
This sequence comes from Leuciscus waleckii, assembly GCA_900092035.1. Lineage (NCBI taxonomy): Eukaryota > Metazoa > Chordata > Actinopteri > Cypriniformes > Leuciscidae > Leuciscus > Leuciscus waleckii. The sequence continues at coordinate 185,404 of FLSR01000624.1, forward strand.
GGCTCATTCCAGTGTAATTTTTGTTTAATTTAATTCAACAAGCTATAAGACAAATCTTTTGAAATCTATTTAAAATCTGAAAAAGTATCAAAGAACAGTCCAATAAGGTTTGGGAGTCACTAGCATGAAGGTGGGACGTCCTTTTCTGACACAGGAGCACATGGTGTGAGAAGGCAAGATTATTTGCTTTAGTAATCTTATTTAAAATGACATGGACTGTACATTAAAAATGTGTGTATGAAGGTGTAGAGAACTATTTTGGCAGGTTTTTATAAAGTTTTTTTCATTTCACACCATAATCTCTCCACCACCAAACTTTAAACTTGGCACAATGCAGTCAGGCGAGAACCGTTCTCCTGGCAACCGCCAAACCCAGTTTGGAGGTCTGTAGCTATCGACTCTGCCGAAAGTTGGTGACTTCTGTTCCCAATTGCTTCTACTTTTTTATAGTAGTGAGGAAGTTTTATGAATGGACTTATGGCACAGGTGGCAAACTATCACGGTACCACACTTGAATTCACTGAGCTCCTGAGAGCGACCCATTCTTTCACAAATGTTTGTAGAAGCAGTCGGCATGCCTAGGTCCTTGGAAGTGATTGGAACACCTGAATTAAATTATTTGGAGGGGTGTCCCAATACTTTTTGTCCCAATGCGTGTTTTTCAGAAGACAGACCTCGAGGGACATTTGAGGAGTACGTGGACTGGGTATTCCCTCTGCAATGGTTCCCCTTTTACCATCAGCAGGAGCGAGGAGGAAACTAGCATGCCCGCCACAGAGTCTGTTCCAGTGAGAGAGTCTGTTCCAGTGATGGCTCCAGCTCCTGACAGAGTCACTCCAATTCAAAACCCCATATCTCCTTCCAAAAAAAAATTCTTGGGGTAGGGGGTGGCGGTACTATAACGTATCATAGTGTCGGTCACCTCGGTCATAGTGGCCAAGCCAAGTTCCAGAATCAAGGCCTCCCTGGCTTCCTGAGCTGCTGGCGCCGCCACTGATCACCTTCCAACTTCTTCTCCTCAATTAAGTGCCACCATTCATACAGTGTATACTGTCCCATCCCTTACCCCCACAAGTTTCTATTATACTTTTTTCCTGGCCCCTCGGAAGGACCCTTGTCTGTACCAGGCCGGCACAGACTTGGGCTTGGTCTCCAGAAGGATAGTGTTCTTGACAGATTCCTCCAGCCTGGGTTGAAATGCTCTGTGCAAGGGCAGGCCAACATCCAGCTCCTGATTGAGCATGGACAACATGGCCGTGGTGTCCTACATAAACCTCCAAGGTAGACTCGGATCGAGGCCTCTGTACAAACTGGTGAGACGGATGCTTCATCCCCAGATGGTTCACAAGATCTGGAGTATCTTCAAGAGGGCAGAGGTTGATCTCTTCACCTCAGAAGACCACTCTCACTGCCCAATAATCTTATTGAAGTACAGGGACATGCTGCCCCATGAGTGACCAGCCTACCTCTGTACGCCTTTCCCTCAGTCGTGCTACTTTCTCAGGTCATCAGACGAATCAGGGAGTAGACCTTCTCATGGTCCGATGGTAGATGTCTCTGTGTTTTGGAGATGGCACAGAAGGGACATCCTCGAATGTAGCGTTGGACAGCCTGGGTCATACTTGGCCACTGGTAGCATTCGCGGAGGAGCTAGAGGGTTTGCTGGTTACCTGGATGAACGGATCCCAGAAACGGTGGTTGACACCAGTACATGAGGTGGGAGCTGTGATCTGGTCGTTCAGAGACCACTGAATCAGGCACACGAAGAGGTCTGGAGGGAGAATGGTTTCAGGAGATTGTTGAAATAAGTCTGAAGAGTGCATGCAGGAAAGTGTATTCACTTTGGTTTCTTGTATCTGGATGGTAAGTAACTTTTAAGTCGAAGCGTGTGAATAACAAAGCTCATCTGGCTTGGCAAAGATCAAGATGGCATACATTCTGTGGATATTCCAAGTTAAGGTGATCAGTGATGACAAGGAATTTGTTTTGCTACCTCCAGCCAGTGTCTCCATTCTTCCAGAGATAACTTGATGGCGAGAAACGCATGGTTGCCGATGTTGTAATTCTGTTCTGCCGGGGACAGTTTTAGGGAGAAGGCACATGGATGAGGCTGGCCTTGTTCCCCTTGCAACTGTGATAGCACTTCTCCCACAACATTGGTGGATGCATCTGTTTCACTACGAAGGGTTGGTCTGGATTGGGGTGTTTGAGGATGGGAGCGGTGTAAAAGGCTTCTTTAAGTTGGTTGAACACTTCAGTGGCAGGTGGACTCCAGGACAGAGACATGGGCTGATTTTGGAGAAGTGAAGTGATGGGAGAGGCAATCAGGCTGAAGTTGACAATGAATTCCCTGTAGAGATTTGCAAATCGTTGCAGCTCCTTGATGGAAGTGGGTTGTGGCCAGTTTATGACAGCATGGACCTTCCCCTGGTACACCTGGATGCACATTCGTCAATGATGCAACCCAGGAAGTGGACGGATGGGCGGAGAAACTCGTATTTCTCCTGATTCTGGTAGAGTTGGTAGTCTCTAAGGCATTGAAGGACCTGCACAACATGCTTGCGAGGTTCAGTCAGGTTTCTGAAGTAAAAAAGAATATTAACAATGTAAATGATGACAAACCTCTGGAGCATGTCCCAGAATACTTCATCCATGAAAGCCTTGGAAGACAAAAGGTGAGTGAGCAAGACCATATGGCATTCATAGTGGCTGGTATTCACAGTGCTAAGATAGTGAGATGAAGGCTGTTTCCTACTCATCACTCATCGATGCGAGCGCCTCTCAGTTGTTCTAGAGCTGTTGGAACCAGGGGAAGAGGATTACGGTAATTGACAGTCTGGACATTAAGAGCTCTGTAGTCGATGCACGCCTCAAGCTCCGTCCTTTTTTTCCACGAAAAAAGATCAAACTTGAAGTGGCAGGGGAATCATGTGGTCGGATGAACCCTTGTTTAAGAATCCATGACATTGACCAAAAGTTGTGAAATAATTGCCTAATCTTAACTCTACTTTGGTGCTGCAAGGATTTTGTACAACACCAGGATAACCAACCTTCTCATCTGAGCACCTCAGCGGTCTAACAGTGCTTGTCACTGTCAACAGGGTTGAGCTGACCAATCAACTCAAAGTAGGCGGGGCTTTATGTTCACAGAAGCTGTTGAGTACGATTCAAGAGTGACGCTTCAGTTAACGGTTATAAAGTAGGAGATAAGATGTAAGTAGCTAAACTAAACATTAATATTTGACAGCTGTTTATGATAGAAATGTTATACGACCAACAGAAATAATCAGAGATGCAAATTAAGAAACTTTTATCTAATTTTGCCATTTCAAATTGAAAACATAATTTACATGATTCAGGCAGGCCAGGGTTAATCAAATGACGGATATAATTGCGCCATTTTACCGTTTCTACAGATTAAAGCAAGCAGCGCATCAAAAATACGGTGAGCAGCAAAATAGATAATTTTGCTAAAACACTTCAGAAAACGAGAATACAGCTAATACAATTATTTGTATCTGTCATACAGATGACTCTGACTGTTTAACTAAACCACGTTTGTGACTAAATCAGGTTTTAAGTTAATGTGTGCCATTTTTAAACGCTTTATTTTCTTCATACATACATACATACATACATACATACATACAGCATTATTAATCAGCATACAAAGAGCATTTAATAATAAACAATGTTAGAATTTGGAAGATTATTTAGAGGTGGAGAGGAAAGACAAAAAAACTTTTAAATTAGTTAACTTTGATTTGTCCTCATGATGAGAGTTTTGATTGTTAGATTATGTACATTGTTTGGATTTAGTAGATTATTGCTTTGAGCAAAATATAAAAATGGTCCATACTTTTCTTAAATAATAATGTGATCTAAGAGGAAACGCTACCACCCAGCATGTTTTCTCAGTCCCAATGCCTTCTATGTGCCATTCACAAAGGTGTCTAACATAACATAAACATAAATAAATAAAAATAAAAAATAAACTTCTGATCTAACCTTTTTATATTTATATCAGGTTGGGAGAAATATTAACTTTTTTGGATACATTTTTGGTAAAAATTCTCTGAAAAAAAAAAAAGAATTGGCTCTCTGTGTGCCAATGAACGCTAATTGGTTGAGCAACGTTGGGGGGCAAGGTGTTAGAAACTGTATAAAAGTTAAAAGTAGGTTGTTATACGTTTTGTTATAGTTCCCATTATATTTAATTTAACAAGCTGAGACAAACCTTTGAAATCTATTTTAAAATATGTTTCTGCCTCTTATTAGAACTTATTAGAATTAGAACAGTTTTAGAACACTTATTATACAGAGCCTTTGGATGGCAATTTGTCTTAGGTCAACAATATTCTTTCACAAACCTAATGTGAACGTGAGTAATTTGTCTATGAAAAAAAAATCTTTAATGTATATATTGAATGAAAGTGAAAGCTAAATGACAAGTCAGAAAGTTACAAGTCAAAAACAACTTCCACAAAACTAATGTCACAGAACACGAGTTCATTTCACAATACATTTGCTTTATCTGAATCTCATTGTTTATTTGAAGTATTGGATCTGTAGATAACCTTTGCTCACAAAATCACGCATTGTCAGTGAAACGGTAATTATTTGTTGTTATTGTACAGAGCTTATTGACCTCTTTAATATTGCTGAGATATGAGTAGGTTTTTTAATACATCTGTTTATGAAATAACAGGTTTTATAAAAACACCCTCCATATTAAATTTAAAAACCGATATTGAGTGAATTGTTTCATATATTGACAAATAACTGTTGTTTTTCTTACATGTGTTACCAGTCTCTTGGTATTTCTTTGAGTAAGCGCTCAATCAAAGAATAATTCAATCATTTTCTTGTTTTCCAACATATAAAACACAAATGGTGTGGCATTACACAGAACATTAGTTTTTAGTTAACTAACTGCATGTGAATCTCACATGATTTCCCTCAAAGTTTGGGATCTGATGAAAACATTTGCTCACTGTGACACAGAACAACACTTTTTAATATGATTCACTAGATTACTTGATTGGGTGAAACTCTTCCCACACTGAGTACAGTGATACGGCTTCTCTCCAGTATGAACTCGCTCGTGTGATTTCAGGTTTCCAGAATGAGTGAAACTCTTGTCACAATATGAGCACTTGTAGGGTTTTTCTCCAGTATGAATTCTTTGATGACTTTTCATATAGGAAGCTGTAGAAAAACTCTTCCCACAGTCACAACAAACATGATCTCTCACTCCGGTGTGAACTTTCAGATGATCTTTTAGATGTGATGATGAAATAAAATCTTTACCACACTGATCACATTTAAATGGCTTTTCTCCAGAGTGAACGTGCAGATGATACTTGAGATCAGGTAAATTTGTGAAACTCTTCTCACACTGAGTACAGTGATACGGCTTCTCTCCAGTATGAACTCGCTCGTGTGATTTCAGAGTTCCAGGTTGAGTGAATATTCCCAGTATTTATTGGTGAATTGTTGTGGGAGGGGCTTCACTGCAGGTGTGAACTGTGATCACTGTGTTTTTATCCAATCTGCATTTAAAAATACAGGGCCATCATGTTAAACTGCTGCTGAAAAACCTCTTTGTCTCCAAGACTTCCCTGTTTTCAGCTCATTCATTATGGTGATGTCTGAGATCTTCTGTAAATTGGCACATTTAGCACATTTTATTGGTGTCAACAGGCTGAAACAAACTACAGCATCATTACCTTCTATTTCAGTTCTTGTCTTTGCTCTTTCCCCTCTGATCACGTCATATTAAGGAGTTAGAATCAGTTTAAGGAGGATAAATGCGAGATTTCAAGTGAACCCTGATTTAATAACAGAAAACAAGAGTTCAGGTATCTGTCTAGTATCAGATCTTTCACTTTCTGTCATCTAATCAATACTTTAGGTTTGCACTCACAAAGTGGAAACCGCACTGAGGCACATTCAAATATCAGGACGTTTTTGTTGTTGTTTGACTAGAGACAAAGTACTGCCTTACACTGTTTACTGGCATATTGTGACTTCTCTTTGTAAGTTGTCTGAGCAGAAATGTTGATATGCTATACAACCGCATATGGCCCTGTATCTATATACAATGTCTGTTTGTATAATATAAACAACAGAGCGAAATAACAGCACCACCACGTTAACCGAGTTGCTGAAAAGCATATTTGGCTCATTCCAGTATAGTTTCATTTCATTTTATTCAACAAGCTATTAGACAAAACTTTTGAAATCTATTTTAAAATCTGTTTCTACCTCAGAATTGAAACAGTTTTAGAACATTTATTATATAGAGAATTGCAATTATATTTATATATAAACAAACATTCTACTCACAATACCTCACAATGGCAAATAATGTATTACAAGAAGTGCACAGGTACACCCAAAGTGACACCAATGTGCATCATCCACCTGGATGATGTGACATCAGCCATATTGCGCCAGAACGCCCACCACAGACCTTGGTGGAGAGGAGACAGAGTGTTCTATCGGGTTGAGGTCAGGACTGGTGGTCTGAATGTTGGGCCATCCCCAAACCGTTCCCACAAAGTTAGGAGCATGAAATTGTTCAAGTATCTTGGTATGCTGAAGCATTAGGAGTTCCTTTCACTGGAACCAAGGGGCTAAGCACAACCTTTGAAAAACAACCCCCACACCATAATCCCCCCTCCACCAAACTTTACACTTGGCACAATGCAGGTACCGTTCTCCTGGCAACCGCCAAACCCAGCCTCGTCTATCAGATTGCCAGACAGAGAAGCAGGATATGTCACTTCAGAGAGCACGTCTCCACTGCTCTAGAATCCAGTGGCGGCGTGCTTTACACCATTGCATCTGACGCTTTTTGCATTGCCTTTGGTGATGTAAGGCTTGGAATAATCTTTTTTAATTTTTTTGTTGCATTTATCTTATTTTATTTAAATAATCAAACTGCATTTATTCAAAATGCTTGGAATCAGGGTAAATATGTTCATTGCAAAAAATGTATATATTTTTTTAAGAAAAGCATCTCAAGCACAGTACAAGCATCAGATTGTTACAAAATTAAATAATAATGATAATTCATTACATTTATATAGCGCTTTTCTCAGCACTCAAAGCGATTTACATAGAAGGGGGGGATCTCCTCAACCACCACCAATGTGCAGCATCCACTTGGATGATGCGACGGCAGCCATATTGCGCCAGAACGCCCACCACGCACCAGCTTACTGGTGAAAAAAAAAAACACTGGATGGATTTTTATCATTTTATGATGGTTGTGTACAGGCACTGCCAACACACATTTCAGTACAATCAACTTGTAAAAGTGCATGTACCATTATATGACCCCTTTAAATAAAGCACATAAACAGTAGCCTTCCTGAGATTAGCATACTTTCTGTTCTCTGCAATGCTGCAAATAGGAACCGTTTCTAAAAATTAACATGGAAAAGACACCTTTTAATATGTGTCACGGCTGGTGAGGACACGGTGTAATAAATGTAGGCACTGACAGTGACAAGAAAGCCTATTCTTTAAATTTGACAATAAGGGTTTTTGTTCTCAGCTGCAATTTGTTTACGGCCAACAGTTGTAAACCTTTTTTTTTTCTTTTTTTTTACAAATAAATGAAAAGCCTGTTGAAATTAACAGCATCTCCCCTCTTGCTGTATCAGAATCTCACAGATTTAATTTATGATTGTCACTGTAACAATAATGTGTCTATTCCTGAGATCAAGCTGCTTTATTCTTTCAGTTTTTTGATAACATGACCTTGAGAATAACTTATTTTTTTTAAATACTGTAAATGGTAGATTATAAGGCTATATATTTTATGCTGATGTATAGTATTTCTAAAGTGCTAAAAATTAAAAAAATAACCCTTGACACAAACCGAACCGAGGATTTTGTGAACCGTTCCACCTCTACAAAACGCCCATGGCCCTGTATCAACATACGTCTGTTTTGTATGATATAATCAACAAAAGAGTGAATAACAGCACCACCACGTTAACCGAGCTGCTGAAAAACATCTTTGTCTCATTCCAATTTAGTTGCAGTTTCATTTCAGAAGCTATGTATGGCAATGTGGCGCAAGTCAAAAATCGTTACTTCATAAATTACTTCTATGAAAAAAAACTTTAATATAAATACATATTAAAATGAAAGTGACGGCTAAATAACAAATCACTGGGGTTAGTTACAACTCGAACAAATAACACTAACACCATAGAACAGGTTTATTCACTATATATTTGCTTTATCTGATTGGATCTGTCAATAACTTTTTCTCACAAAATCACACATTGTCAGTGAAATGGTAATTTTGTTTTATTGTACAGAGCTTATAGACATTTATAGACACACATAAAATACTATTATATTGCAGAGAAATGTGTAGACTTTTTAATACATCGGTTTATGAAATTGCAGGTTTTATGTAACAAACAAAAGTAAAACAACAACTTTATTTTGATATTTCTTTAAATAAATGTTCAATCAAAGAATAATTCCGTCATTTTTAATAAT
>FLSR01000624.1:193954-250901 GCA_900092035.1 Leuciscus waleckii
TCTCCAACAAATTTCATTGTTTATTAGTTAACTAACTACACATTTACTTAATGTGAATTTTGATTATTTGATTTGATTGATTTTGTTTACTTGGATGATTCTTTGATTAGGTGAAACTCTTCTCACTTTAAGTACAGTCGTACGGCTTCTCTCCAGTATGAAGTCGCTCGTGTGATTTCAGGTTTCCAGACTGATTGAAACTCTGGTCACAATATGAGCACTTGTAAGGTCTTTCTCCAGTATGAATTCTTTGGTGCTGTTTCAGATGACTAGATGTAGTAAATCCCTTCCCACAGTCGGAACACACATGATCTCTCACTTCATTATGCATTTTCTGGTGCCGTTTAAATCCTTCCGGCCTGGCAAAACTCTTTCCACACAGAGTACACAATTGAGGCGTCTCATCTGAATGAACATTCAGGTGTTTATTTAGATGTGTTGATGAAATAAACTCTTTACCACACTGATCACAGATAATGGTTTTTCTCCAGAGTGACGGAGCAGATGAATTCTGAGATCAGATGAATATGTATAACTCTTTCCACACTGCGTGCATGTATACGGTTTCTCTCCAGTGTGAATTCTCATGTGTGTTCTAAGGTCTCCTTTTTGTATGAAACTCTTTTCACACTGAGGGCACGTATATGGTTTCTCTCCAGTATGAATTCTCATGTGTATCTTAAGGTATCCTTTTTGTACGAAACTCTTTTCACAATGAGGGCATGCATTGGTTTCTCTCCGGAATGCATTATTAAGTGTGTCTTAAGATATCCTTTCTGTGTGAAACTCTTTCCACACTGAGTGCATGTATACGGTTTCTCACCATTGTGAATTCTTAAGTGTGCCTGAAGGTTTCCTTTTTGTTGGAAAATCTTTCCACACTGAGTGCAGGTGTGCGTCTTTTTGGCCTTTGCACTTTGAGTTATAAAGAAAGGATGTTCCTCCTCCTCTTCATTCAGTTCTTGTCTTTGCTCTTTCACTTCCACCTGGTCTAAAATACACATCAAGTTAGAATAAGTTCAAGTGAACCCTTATTTAATAGGAAAAAGCAACATATATCCGGTTTCAGATCTTTCATGTGGCAAAGGTTTGTTCAAAGGAATATATCATTCACTTGTTAATATAGTTAAAATATGGTTGTAATTAGAGATCGACCAATTCATCGGTTTTGCCGATATACCAGTTATTGACAAACATCCAGACCAATAGTTTTTCCGGTTTGAGTCCGTTGCTGGAGTGGCTGAGAAGGGTGCGCTGTCATTACACAGAACAAGAGCGCCATCTAGAGGCCAAATAAAACTATCACTGGCACCTCGAGTTGTTTATTTTATCACGTGAGGCTGTGTGCTGCACGGAGAGAACACGCTTCATGGAGAGCGCTGACACTTCAGATGCGCATTTAAAACACAGACAGCGAAACGGTATGAATACAGAGCACTAAAGTACATGTTGCCATTTCATTATAAAGTAATTCATTTGTTGACTAGATGCTGCGTTGCAGAGAAAGAACAGAAGTTAACATTAGTAGTACCTCAAGCGGTTAAAATAATATGATAAAAACACACGCAAACCTGACCCAAATGTTTAATGTCGCAAATGTTACCATCTATTTCCATTAGTTTATATCCAGCTGGTCACTTTTATGCATTCATTAGCCGGTGAAGTGTCATATTTAAAGCTAGTGACGTGATTGCTTTCTCAACATTAATACGTTCATGTAGCCGTCAGAAACAAATCAGAAACGCATTCGTTTCAGTATTTTTTTTTAGCACTACAATACATACTGTTATTTTTGATTCAATAATCTTCAAGTGTTCTAAAATTGAAGCAAATAAAGTGAGAGACTATACATGTAATATAGGTCTACATTTATGTAATTTGAATGCTCTGGCCTTGGCAGATATTTAAAGATGGCCATCTTTAAGCATGACTCTTTGGATTTATATGAAAAGGTAACACTTTACAATAAGATTCCATTTTTAGCATTAACTAAGGTTAATAAATGTTGTAGAAGTATTGTTCATTGTTATTTTGTTCATTTCAACATCTACTAATAGCCTACATTTTAAGTAGTAAACCTTTTTTTTCTTTTATCTGTTAACCTTAGTTAATGTACTATGAACTAACATGAATGATCAAGGTACAATTGTATTGCTCAAATATTAATACATGATGTAAAAATGTACATTGCATAATATAGTTCATGAAAGCTAGCTAATACATCCTTGTTAACAAATGGGACTTGCACAGTGTTACCTATGAAATGTAAGTATGTTTCTAGGTTATTGCTAAAGACTACCGGTATCGGTAAAATCCACCATCGGTCGACCTCTAGTTATGATAAAAAGGTTATGATCAATTAGATGTATTTCTCCATCATTTATCATCCATATACTGCTTATTAATTCACATCTACCAAAGCAGTCAACAATGAAGAATCAAGAATGGACACCAACCTATTTGTTCCTCAATATCTTCATGTTTTATTCGAGATGGTTCTGGATCCGTCATGTCTTCATCTCCTCTTTAATAAACTCCATCTTTAACAGTCACACAGATTTCAGCTGGTACTCCTGGAGTTTGTCCTTCTCTTGTAGGATGATGGGAATATTCCCAGTATTTATTGGTGAATTGTTGTGGGAGGGGCTTCACTGCAGGTGTGAATTTTTATCCAATCTGCATTTAAAAAGTACAGGGACATCATGTTAAACTGAGCAGCTGAAAAGCCTCATTGTCACTAAAAGTTCCCTGTTTTCAGCTCATTCATTATGGGAAGTCTGAGATCTTCTGTAAATTGGCACATTAAGCTCATTTTATTGGTGTCAACAGGCTGAAAAAAACTACAGCATCATTACCTTTGAAATTTCACTTCAGTTCTTGTCTTCTTTGCTCTTTCACTTCCATCTGGTCTGGTCTGAAACATATTACAACATTAAGTGGTTAGAATAATGTAATGTGAAACATAATGTTAACATGTTAACAGTACATATTTGCTGTACAGAGTAAGGCTATATATTTTTACTATATAACACATCATGAAAGAAGCAAGTTCATCTTTGTGTTTGTGTTATATATAAATATTACTACATTGCTGGATTAAAATGAACCCAAAATGTGTTTATAGTGAAACCCAGAAATCTTATATGTAACACTTTATTTCGATAGTCCACTTAAGACATTCTACTAACTATAAGTAACTTTGCAACTGCATGTCAAATAACTGTCACTAGAGTATTAGTAGACTGTCTGCTTAATATCTGCTAACACTATTTTGATGCTCCTCCAACAGACATTCTACTGACTATAAAACCCCTTTCACACAGAGATTCTGGAAAATACACCGATAATGTGTCCCGGGATTGTTTGATTTTGGTTAATTCACACTGCCAGTAATTTTCCAGAATCTGTGCGTGCATTCACACACATCCCGTAAAGACAGGTGACATCGATGTAACATGTAATGTCTCCAGCGTCTTAAGCGATTTCTCTCTCGCTTGTGCATTTTTTTTCTAATTCGATCATAAACTAGCGCATTACGTCCGTTTCACTAGCTGGCGAACTATCCCAGCTTCAGCGCCATCACTACGACACACACTTTACGCCATTGATTACGGCTTTTGTTCACGCGGAGCGAGTTCCGGGACTGATACCGGCAATGTTACTAGGTCCCCAACTCGGTTCGATCGCGGTTCTCGGCGATTGCAAATTCCCGGGATCAACGCGCTGTGCGAAAGGGGCTTAAGTAACTTGGCAACTACAAGTCAACTTTTTCTTCTAACCCAAACCCTAACACCAACCTAACAGTCTACTGACAGTCTACTACAGCCTACTAATACTCTAATGAAAGTTAATTGACATGTAGTTGCAAAGTTACTTATAGTTAGTAGAATATCTAAAGTGGACTATCAAAATAAAGTGGAACCATCTTATACATAAAAAAAAATCACTTTTACACACCAAGAATGACTATCAAAAGATAAAAATTTATTAAAAACTGTTAACACAGTCAAACGTAACAACGTGTGCGTGAAAAGAAAATATTGCAAATCAACAGCCACACAGTTTACAGTTAAATGAAATTGTTTTTAACAGTTCAGTTAACATTGATGAATATGAACTGCATTTAAGACCAAATTAGACTTTTTTTTTGCATATTGCATTCAAATCCAGACTCAAAACAAATATGTTTAGCTGTGCATACTGAATGAGCACTGTGCCACAGAACATCTGACTGATTGCACTTTATGTCATCTATGTATCATCTTTTTATTATTTTCATTCTTTTTATAACTGGTTTAATTATCCTTGTTTTTACTTTTGGTTACGATTTTGTTTATTTTTTGGTTAGGGCTGTCTGGTTGGAAGAGTTGAGAGAATTGACCCTTCGCAGGGAGTTTGATTGACAGGCGATCTGACCAATCATAATCCGCCATCCGCCATTTTTCTCCGACAAAGCAGTCAGGAGAGTTAGTAGATTAACATTGGAGGATTTGAACTTGAAAAACGGGGTGTACTGACGTCTTTCCGCAGTTAAACAACATTCCTTCTTATGTTCATTTAGTTTATTTGATGCTATAAATTAACTAGAAGTAAGAGATGATCGCTTCACGAGCAACTTTAAGAGGCTCTACAGCGATCTGTCAGACACATTAAAGAGCCACAAAACGGTATTTATTGTTAAATTTCTTTATAAAATGACCAAATTCGAAAGTAACCTGGTCTGTCCTGTCTGTCAGCGCGTTGTCAGTGTCCTCTCTGCTCCGCGATGTATTTTTCACTGAGTGAGAACATGGTGTGGCGCGAGAGCGGCGTCGCTGTCGGACATAGCAACAGTAACTAAAGGGGCGGGTCTTTGCGAACGGTCAATTGGGAAGTGAGTTTACGCACGCACTCAGACATGAGTTTGGGACAGCAAGTCCTTGGATACAGGCTGGTATATTACTTATGCATATGTTGTGATTATTTTTTCATTATTATAATTCCTTTACCATGTAAAGCACTATATGTATGAGATGTGCTATAAATAAACATCTTACACATTAAAATAAATAATAAAATATTTATATGTAAATCTTACTTTTGTCTTTTTTTTTTCTCATAGGTTTGATATGAGCATCAGTAACCTTGGTTACACGCGCAGCGCACAGCATCCTGTCAGTATAATTCAGTTCTCTTTCGCGACTTATCGCGCTTTTAATATTTATTTTCAATATAAAGCACATCCTGCTTTTTTCTTTCTCATTCATTCACGTTTTGTTATTAATCATTTTAAACAGAATCATCAACTGAAATCTGCACGGATTATCAAAAATACGACACATTTATAGGACATAAAGGGTCTCTGCGGCAAAAGTGAAAGTACCAGCGGGTGAAATGTTTCGAAATGTCTCTTTGCACAGCAAAGCACCCGTTGATAAAGGGTGAGAGACCTTGCGTGTGGTGTGGCTCGCGAGCCATAGGTTCCCGACCACTGATCTAGACTGTAAATGGATCAACAAAAAATTATGATAATATTAAAAATATCTTCATTTGTGTTCCGAACGTGGACAAAAGTCTTGTGTGTTTGGAACGTGATGATGGCAGTAAATCATTTTTGTGTGAACTGTTCCTTTAAGAAATGGAAGACCAAGAAAGATGACTCCTCTCCAAAGTCGGTTTGAGTTCTGTAATGAATAACACGGACATCAATGATTTAATATATAATGTGAGAAAGAAGGTATACTGTTGCATAAAAATGAGGGCTGGGCAACAATTAATCATATCCAGAATAAAAGTTTGTGTTTAAATAATACATGTGTGTGTACGGTGTATAATTATTTTGTATATATAAGTACACACTGTATTGTGTGTATTTATATACAAATTATGTATAAATATATATTCAGTGTATACATGCAAATATTGCTTAAATATATACATTCATGTGTATTTATATATACAAAATAGTTATACACAGTACCCACACATATATTATGCAAACACAAACTTTTATTTTGGATGCGATTAATCGCGGTTAATCGTTATCCAGTACTAAAGGCAGGAGACAACAGAAACATTTTCTAAAAATAAACTCAGAATAATGAAGCAATCCTAGGTCTCTAGCTTTTTATCAAAAAAAAAATAAACATGGTTTAACCCTTAATTAAAAAACAATTGATAACGACGAAAAAAAGGAATTTTAACCTTTCCTTACCATAAACCGTTTTTTCCTCTGTTCTGAAGAAGCTGAGAAAATCCTTGCGCAGAAGTCGTCTGTGTCAATTACTCCCGGCACAGGCAAAATTAACACACAATGCGCAACAAGTCTGAAATATTACATGCAAAACATTAATTTTAACAATTATCACTACAACAGTATTAAAATAATTCAACTTTTTTTTACATATTGCCGTTTCATTTCCATAAGGGAAACTAATAATAAAATAAAAATAAAAATAATTAAATGTAAATCTGTTGATAACCCTCAATCAACATACTTAAAAAAAAACTTGTAAACATGACATAAGAAACCCACTATATTAAAAGTGTCTCTTCAGATCAATACAAGAGGCCGTTAAGTTGTTAAAACCACGAATATTCCCACATAAAGCTCTTTTCTTGCTTTTTCCGCATTCCAAGAAACCTCAACATAAACAACATTAGAATAACATACTGATCATATTCTAACATTTCATCATGTTGAGCTATATAACATTGATTAGTTGTATGTACATTTGCTCACCTGTCTAATAAAGAAAAGTTTCTGGTACTTAGTTTTTTTGGGGGTTTCCACCGTTGTGACGAGTGGAGCATGAGCTTGGTTTGAGAACAGTGAATTAACCCTTTAGAACCTGAAGCTACAATTGGTGATTTTCACATAATTTGTAAAATTTTACTGTAAAATTCTAAAACAATGTGCGTTCTTCAAGTGTAAGGTGTCATCTTTTTCAGAATAAGAGATGGCTTTCAATAAATTACAGTTATTGGGTGTGTGTGTGTGTGTGTGGTGAGTTTGTAAATATAATTTAAATAGACAAAAATAATATAAACATGAATAAATGTACAGATTTTTATTTAGAAAAAAAATCATATATCTTTTTTAAATCACGAACAAAAGAAACTAACACTTTAAAGTGGAAAATCTAATTATAATGCATATATAGCCTACAAGTCTTTTGTGACACTGGGTTGCACGGTTTTCATTTAGGATACTTTTTCATACACGCACGCATATACCGATACATACGCACGCCACAAATACCTCATGCTGGTGTGTGTCGGTGGACAAAATACCTGTACTGTTTGAATATCTTTGGATAAATAAGATTTAAGATGACTAAGCACAGTTTTTGCTTTAAAATTGTAAAGTTTTGAACAGATGCTGTTATGTAAAATAATAGCTCGGGTAAAATGTATGCAAAATCATTTCTGGTGATTTTAAGACAACGTCCATTTTCTGTCCCTAGCCTTTACAGAAATATCACACTTGAAAAACACTTTAGGGTAACAATTTCTTTACATTTTAAAATAAAACAATATGTTATTTGAACAATTACGTCGTCTTGAGCCATCCATGTGTCAATATTTGGTTTTTAATATTTGAAAGTAGTGGTCCCCTGGAGTTGTGTCACTGACGTTACCGTTCAACAAATCAAATATTTTAAAATAAAAATCATACTGATGACATCACTCGACTTCCTTCTTCCAAATTCATGAATATCTATGAAGAAAGGCCCATGGTCTCTTTTCAGTTATCAAAAATCTTCTCATTTATCTCATGATTTCAAATGAAGCTTTAGTTGAACTCACTGGTATGACCCACTTTACTGTTACAACTACTGCGTCAGAGTTGGATTAGAAGCGTTTTTGCCGCCGAAAAGTTAACGTTAACGTTAGCTCGATGGTTAACTGTAGCTAAGATAGCTGCTAGTACTTATAATAATTGTATGTGGAATGGCAATATGGGACAATACTGCTAATGTTTTAACTAACGTAAACGTTAATAATGGCAATCGTCAATGTGAGTCTAGCTAGCTAATGTTGACATAGTATGAACTTGGCTAGCGCTAACATTACGTTAACAGTAAAAGTTAACTTCCAACTTTGAATTAACACCACAAACACTGATTAAAAATTAAAATACTTTACCTTTGAATTTACTTTTCTCCTCTTCAGTGACCTCTATCCCAAAATGAATAACTCCGTGATTAAATCCTCCGTGGATAAATGTCGAAGCGCCATCCTCCCACCTTTGATCGACACTGACAGAGACTGACAGTTGGATCACTGTCGATTCACTCATGTATCCTTCCGCGCTGCAATATTTATGCTTCCGCCGAGTCGAGCTCTGGTTAGCCTATAGCTAGGTCCTTTCAATAGAACACAACTTAAAGCGTTAACAATTATTTGTCTGTTTCATTCTAATATAAATAGGGTAAAGGGTTTGAAAATCAATTATTCAATACAGTTTGTGAATATAAATGATAACATAATCCTCATAATCCATAATCCATGATTAAAAATGATTCAAAGGGACACTTAAAAAAAAACAAAAAAAACATTCTGATTTATTTTGCCCATATCTCAGAACTTTACAGTTAATTTAGTTTGACAATTATTGAGTTTGATAGTATAGGTTAACTTGTGTTTCTATATTGAGAGATGACATTTTCAGCATCCACTAATTCCTGCCATTTTACATTTAAACATGAAGGTACAAATATGTAAGGGACAAATATGTACCTTATACCTCGAAAAGCCCACAATGTACAATGGAAGGTGCATAATTGTACCTTAAAGGTGCACAATTGTACCTTAAAGATACATTTTTGTACTTTTAAGGGTACATATGCAAAGTTTGTACCTTAGGGAACAAAAATGGACCTGTATTGTACCTCTTTTTCTAACAGTGTAGGGGGATGTAAAAAAATAAAATAAATAAATAAATAAATAAAATAAACTAGAATACTTATGGAATAAACAACTTCATTTAGTTAGTATACCATAATTGACAATATATGGTATTTTTCATGAAAATTGTCACTGGTGTTACTGTCACTGGTGTCTCTTTTCTTATGGGAGAACCCCAGTGACAACGGTGACCCCACATTTATAGATAAACTTTATTCAAAGCTATTAATTTAGATTGTATGCCAAATGTAACAATTTAGTCTCATCTACATAATTATGGTTGAAGAATAATGATCTTTGGTCTTTGTGGGTCATTGGTGATTCATTGCGTCATTGATGTCACTTTCTTTTCGGTCACGTTAAATAAAATGTCACATGATAATAATTTTACATCCATTTAATTCTGATGCACTCAAAGTTTAAAGGATTGCATCATTACTTGATTTTAACAGGTTTTTCAAATATTTTCATTGTTATAGCAAATACATGGTAGCGCAGATGAACTAACATCATTCACATACTTTTAACAAACCTGATTAAAATAAATAAGACATAATCGCCTTATTGTTGCACTATTATTATTTTCTGTAACTCTGACTACATGTGCTGAAAAATAGAAATAATATTTCATAAAAACCTTTAATATTGCCAAAGATGTAAGGCAACACAAGCGTCAAAATGGTAGGCCTCCTAGCTCTACATTATGGACCATTATTAATATTGTTAATCAATGTTAACATCAATTCTTATATTAGAAACTAAGAAGATTCCGTGGTTATTACATATTAACACTAAACCTGAGCATATAATGTGTTCAATACCTCATATCTCAAGCTGGTTCATGTCATCTTTCACGTGTGGCAACAACACACTGACTGAAAATATCCAACATCCAGCGAAAATACTCCACAATTGTCCTTCATTCAAACTCTTACACGGTCGTTAAAGCATCTTAGTAACAAATAGTATATTTGAAAGCTCTGTTTATATGAACCCAAAACTTTGCGATTCAATGCGCATATTAGTTTACATAGTGTATTACGTGCAGTCTGAATGCAAACAAAGATTACGCGCATGCGCAGTGCGTCGGTCAGAACCGGAGAAAGACAGACAAAAAACTGACGTCAGGTCACAAGAGATTTTTAGCTAATTTCAGTCTCTTCTGGGGCCGTATACTCACCAATGAGGTCCGGACCTCGACATTTTTGTGTATATAATAGAAGTATATAATAAAGGCCGTGAAATAATTGCCAGATCTTAACTCTACTTTGGTTCTGCAAGGATATTGTGCAACGCCAGGATACCCGTCCTTCTCATCTGAGCTCCCAGTCTAACAGCGCTCGTCACTGTCAGGGTTGAGATGACCAATCAAATCACAGTAGGCGGGGCTTATTGTTCACAGAAGCTGCTGAGCACGAATTCCAGACTGAGTGACGTTTCAGTCATTGGTTATAAAGTAGGCTACGAGATAAGATGTATGTAGATAAACTAAACATTAATATTTGACTACTGTTTTATGATAGAAATGTTTAAGGACAGACATAAATAATCATGGGTGCAAACTAATAAACTTTTGTCTAATTTTGCATTTTGAATTTAAAATAGCCTTTAATTTGCGTGATTCATGTAATTTGTCAATGTAAAATAAAAATGAAAATAAAAAAAAACTGTCAATGTGACAAGACAACAAAACATTAATGAAGCCCTTTTCATCATATTAGGCACAATGAATGTACACATACTGTGTTCCTTAGCCTTCAGTAAATGTACGTAATGATTCATGAAACAAATAGCTATCAGCTTTGTTTACCTTCTTCACTGACAGAAGAAAAGACAGTATCAACCAAAGCTCAGCAATGGGAAGGGAAGAGCTACAAGGCAAAATAAGGAGACTGAGAGAAAAAGAAAGAGAGAAGATGATGGAGAAGAGAGGAAGAGCAGGTACTGACAAATAAATAAATGACATGTATTTGGCCTTCCAATATATTAAAATGCACATTTATGTAGATCTGTGAACCCCTAGCAAGCTTTTGGGACCTCAATATTTATAAAACCCTGCATACGGTCCAGGTCTTCTCACTGAAAGGTCAGAATTTTCGTTCAGATCAGTTTTAGAACAGAACAGTTTTAGAATATGTATTATACCGAGTCTATGGATGGCAATTTGTCATAACAATATTCTTTCACAAACTTTAAGTGATCTTGGAAATAATTTTGTGAATTTATAAATAAACAACACCTAGGCCTATATAAAAAAAATATTAAAGGCAAGGCACTTTTATTTCTAGAGCACATTTAAAACAGCCACTGCTGAGCAAAGACTTGTTGCCCAATCTTACAACTTTAGAAATAAAAATACATAAACTCACAGGAACACACACAAATTCATAAAATTACATTGAACCAAAAGTCTTCAGTGAGGACTTAAAGCTATCAACATTGGAAGACAGCCTTATATGTTCCGGCAAATCATTCCACAGTTGAGCCGCAACAGAAAAAGGCACTATCAACCTTTTAGTTCAAGCGAGATTGTGGCACAGTCAGCATTAACCTGTTTGAAGACCTTAAGGGCCTAGAACATTTCCGGTGGAGAAGAAGATATGTAATGTAGTGAGGAGTCTGGTCATTTAACCCCTTATACACATACAACAAAACCTCGAACTTAACACTGTATTCGACCGGCAACCAATGAAGTGAAGAACAGGCAAAATATGTTCTCTCTTTCTAGTTCCAGTAAGAAGCCTGGCGGCAGGGTTACATTTACATACAACAAGCCTCAATACCAACGGTGCTACACCCTCCAAGAAATCATGCATGACATCTGGAGGAAGAGATGTTGTGACGTCAAAGTAATCTAACTGGTCAAATACACATCCACCGCGAACTCCATACATTCCTTTGTTTTCTGGATTTTTTTACACATTCTAAATGGCATCTGTGTACATCAACATTTCTTAAAATAAAATCAGATTCACTGAAGTTCTTTTTCATCTCAGAGTGAGTAGCCATGCAGTATCTACAGATTCGACCAGCACCAAAAGACATGGCAAATCCACCTATCATGTGAGATGACAGATTGTCTCCCAATATTGCAGCTACAGCTCCAAAAACATGCTTCTCCATGCCATTAACAATGATATTAAGTCCCTCTGATACAGTTTCTAAAGTAATGGCTTCAAAATTACATCTAAACCAAACTTTTTTACGTGAACGTAACGGACAAGCAAAGCTAGATGGATATGTTTTAACTGTGAGCAGTACTTTGAACCTATGTTTCCAACAGTGTAGTAGAATGCACAAAGTTTGTGCTTGTTGCGTTTAGAACCCAGCGGATTACACACCTCAAATTCATCCTCATATAGGTGTAACCTTAGAGCATCTGGATTATCTGCAAATACCTTGTGGTTCCTGAAATAAATCCGTCTCTATAATCAGTTAGAACATGTTCATCTCTTTCACAGTTTCGCTCTCTCTGCATAGAATCCCAAACATCTTCATGAGAGCAGTATTTCTTAAGTACATCACAAATGGGTACATAAGAGTAGCTTCCAACTTTACGACCACTTGGGTCTCTCAGTGCGTAGTCTACAGGTTCAGTCATTTCAAGGTTGGATTTGCAGTAGTTTTTCAACATATGCGGAGACCTAACTAGTTTAGATGCCTCTGAAAAAAAGTCAGAACACTGCAGAACTTCATAAAGTTCAGGACAAGATTCCACATTGAAGCCATTTTTTTCAAGATGATATTTTAGAAATGCATCATAGTTTGCTTTAAAGAAGTCAAACAAAAAATTTACATCATCCAGTATTTCTTGTTGAACAGTCTGAGGAAGGTGGTTTTTTTCCCTCGATTTCAGAATAAAGCCAAAAAGATTCTCTCTAAACTGCACTAACAGTTCATTCATCTCAGGAGGTTCAGGAGGATTGACAGCATCACTGGGCCCCTGCTCCTCCTCGCCCACTACTGTTTCCTGGATATCATGAGCAGTGGCTCGTCTGGAATGTCAAAATATGTTCTCTCTTTCTAGTTCCAGTAAGAAGCCTGGCGGCAGCGTTTTGTATCAATTTAAGGTGGGATAAGGAGGATTTAGCCACGCCAAGATACAGTTACAATAATCCATCTTGGAGGAAATAAAATGCATGAATATGTAAACATGAACATAATGTTGAAATGAAGTGAGAGCTAAATGACAATTCAGAGACTTACAACTCAAAAACAACTTCCACAAAACTAATGTCACAGTTCATTTCAATATACATTTGCTTTATCTGAATCCCATTGTTTATTTGAAGTATTGGATCTGTAGATAACCGTTTGCTCACAAAATCACACATTGTCAGTGAAATGGTAATTTTATTTGTTGTTATTGTACAGAGCTTATATGCTACTTTTATGTTGCAGGGAAATGTGTACTCTTAAATAAATCTGTTTATGAAATAAGGGTTTTATGTAACAAACAAAAGGTAAAAAAAAAAAATGATATTTGCAGTCAGCATAAAACAAAACAATTCAAAGAAATACTTTAAGAGAGTACACACATTT
Source organism: Leuciscus waleckii (assembly GCA_900092035.1). Lineage (NCBI taxonomy): Eukaryota > Metazoa > Chordata > Actinopteri > Cypriniformes > Leuciscidae > Leuciscus > Leuciscus waleckii. Next base: position 207,386 of record FLSR01000624.1, read on the forward strand.
CTGATTCTGATGTAGAAGCAGCTTTGAATGGTGTGACAGATTTGCATTCTTCATGCAGCCTTTCTCTCTCTACAGAATATACCAGGAAGCAGTTTTTTCAAAAGAACTTCTCCTATGTGCACCCACAACCTATTTACCTAGGGGACAGATGATAAAAGAAGAGACAGGTATGCACAGTACATCCCTCTCAAATACACTTTGAATGCAATATTAAAAGATCCTGTGGTTTGGCAGGAATGTGTGAAGACTCAAAATGTCCCTCCTACAGGGGTATTAACTGATGTGTGTGATGGATCAGTGTTTCATACCAATGCTTTGTGTATGCAGCCAGGTACAGTATAAGTTTAAAGCTTATTTTGTACCAGGATGATTTTGAGGTAGTCAACCCTCTCGGCTCGGCAAAGAAAAAGCACAAGATAGTGGGGGTGTACTTTACACTTGCCAACTTTGAGCCGTTCTATCGGTCAAGTGTTGATCACCTGCAAGTTTTGCTTTTGTGCACGGAGCAAGATTTTAAATACTTTAGGCAGGATAAATTGTTTTCAAGAATTCTGTCAGACATTAAAGAGCTAGAACACAATGGTCTAGTCACGTCTTCAGGTCATATTGTACGGGCAACTGTCTTGTGCATCGTTGGTGACAATTTGGGATCCCCTGTATTGGTGGTTATACTGGAAGTTTCAGTACTTCCTCTCACTGTTGTAGGTTCTGTTTGGTACCCAGAAAGGAAATTGGTAATGTGACAGTCAGGTTTCCATTGAGGACAGTTGAAAATTACAAAGAGGCACTGCAGCTACTTCAAGACAGTGAATAAACAGTTGTAATTGGAGTGAAGTTTGACTCATTTTTCAATAGTCTTCAGTATTTTCATGTATGTCAGCCTGGCCTTCCACCCTGCATAGGTCATTACTTATTTGAAGAGTGTTTGACTATGACCTTTCTATTTACCTGCAGTCTGATGCTAGATCAGTTCCTTCAGAAGTCAATGAACGTGGAATTAAGATTGGTGGGCAGGCAGCTGAGAATTGGTGTTTGCTGCGACTCCTTCCCATCATTATTGGGGACAGAATCAAAGACACCCAGGACCATGTATGGCAGGTTGTGAAAATGCTAAAGGAAGTTGTGGAGTTAGTCTGTTCCGCCAATATATCTGCCTGCCCAAGTTAGTTTCCCATTCAAGAATATTTTGAAACAAGGAAGCATCTATTTTCCTCTGAAAAACTGAAACCAAAGCATCACTATCTCCTACACTATCCATGAGGTTTGGCCCACTCATTTGTTTGTGGACAATGAGGTTTGAAAGCAAAATCTCATACTTTAAACACTGTGTGATGAGGACACAAAACTTCAAAAATGTTTGTAAGAGCCTTTTCCTTACTAAGAGTTGCTCTCAGATCGGTCCCGAATCGCTTTTAAGCTAAGACTCCTACGTAAAAGTTTTTAAGCTAAATTAAGAGGATTCTTAGAATCTTTATGAATACGGGCCCTGGCTCTTTTGTTTTGACCCCTGACTTTTATAGGTTAATACATAGCAACTACACATAGAGGAAGGGGAGGACCTGTCCCCCTGCCATGATGGAACCAATCTTCATTTTCAATTTAGCAAACGGAGAGCAAACATCTCTTCTGCTCAAGGATTCTAAATACAAGGATCTATGATTTTAACCAGAGACAAAAGATCTCCTAATTTCACCGATGGTAAGTTCACTTCAACACCTTTAAACCTTAAAACCCTTGATAATTTAACGTCTTATTTCAAACAAAACAACCTATTTTATGTTTTATCTATGTAAGTCAGTGTTTTGTTAGATTAAAATACTCATACTTGATAATTTAATATTTCAAATAATATGAACTAATATTCACTATTTTATGTTTTATCTATTTAAGTTCGTGTTTTGTTGTGTATTAGATTAAAATACTTGTACTTGATCATTTAACACTTGTTTCATATAATCTCTATTGTTTATTTATGGTCATGACTGTGTAATCTGAAAACAATTCACTCTGACATATTTTCTTCTACTCCTAAAATTCCACGATCGGCTATTTATACACTCCTGAGAGACTACCAGACAGACATTTGTATTCTTAACTCATATAATGTTGTGTTTAAAAGGTTAAAACTTACTTTTAGAAATAGTTAAATAAATGTCATCTTATTTCACATCTCTGTTATTTTATATGCTTTTTAATTTGTCTATGATATTTCATTCAACCCGTTTTTATTCTCCCACAGACATTATGGAAGCGGCAACGTCATCTGAAAAACAAATCCATGACAGATTTCTTCATGTTCATAATCTCGTCATTCTGTGTATATTATCCATAATAAAACACCCCTCCTGAAAAAAACATTCCTCTCACACCACCCAGATTACAATCATAAAACACACAATCATAAAAATTCTGGAATCACACACAGTCAAGGGTCAACAAACAGGTGTTCATAAAACCCCCATGTGTACAAACATCCGGTCATAAAACACATGTCATAAAATCATAAATCAAGGGCCATAAATCATTTTTGACACAAGCTGCATGGTATAGCTACTACTGTATATGAAAAACGATGTAAATTTAAAAAAAAATAATAATAGGCTACTCGATCAAAAGAGTTAACACAACTACAAGCCAAGTATACTTTGAAGATTGAGTACAAGTATAGGCCAAATATTCTTGGACTTTTCTCTCAGATAAGGGTGATTCTTCAATTGGGGGCTATTTTGCCATCTTACATTTTGATGAATGAAATTTGGTTGAATTTTGTTAGAATTATGTCAAGATAATGTTTACATGCTTTGATGTAAAGATATAATAATGGCCACGACTGAGCTTAAATATAATTTGAGTATTTTATATCTATTTGCCAACTGGCACTACAAAACGTCATTCCCATCACAACATCAAAAAGTATCATAATGCAAAGAATGTATCAAGGAGGTCATTTAAACTCATTTATCTGCAAACATTGTTAAACTTCAACAATACGTATAAAAAAACTAAATGTTTCCATTCAGCGAATTACATTTTCTTGTTCTTGCCATCAAAATGTGTTTTTCTGTGTTCAAAGCTTGTTACTATATAAACCTGAACATGTTAGTTTATAAGACAGTGTGTAATATTATGTTTAAAAAACAAAAAGGTACAATTTTGTCCCATTAAGGTACCACCCCAGTGACAAAGCCATTTTGTACCTTTAGGTGGCAAAAAAGTTCCTTTTTATTCCTTAAGGAGTGAAAGAAAATAAAGGCAAACAACAACTAACTGAATTTTAGATATTTATTTTAGTCCTTTAATGTAAAACAGTTTATTTCACAGATTCAATAATAATTCATCTCACAACCATACAATGTAACATCCCAAAATAAAATGCCACAATGTTTAGGATGTCATGTCTGATATAAAAAACATTAAATAAAAATAGATACATTTAAGAAGCATTTCACTGACCAACTGACAACTTACTGCCACTACAAAAACAAAATGAACAGCGATAGAGAATAGATGCATGGCAAGGGAATAAATACAATGGAACCATTTATCTTAAACATAAGTTTATTAGCAAAAACCAAGCAAAATACTTTAGCACACCACACCTCGATTTCAGAATAAAGCCAAAAAGATTCTCTCTAAACTGCACTAACAGTTCATTCATCTCAGGAGGTTCAGGAGGATTGACAGCATCACTGGGCCCCTGCTCCTCCTCGCCCACTATGTTTCCTGGATATCATGAGCAGTGGCTCGTCTGGAATGTCTTAAATAAATGTCTTTATGCTTCCTGTAAATATGTCGTCGGAAGGACTCATATTTAGAAAATGGTTATTGACAGTTGTTAAGGCCACACGTTATGGTAAAATGTGGCTCATGTGCATGAACAAGTCCGATGTTCTGGATTAACTTCATCAATGTGAAGGCTCTTCGAGAGCATTTAGGACAGCTGAATGGTGTAGGCATTGCGGTTGTTGATTAAGCTAAAATGTTGATACCCTGGTCACACTAACAGGTAGAGGCTTATCACCAACCTCAGACATTTTTAGAACATATCGCTGAATGAAAATCAGGGTGTTCTTCAGGCGAGATGGATATACCACGTTGTAGATGAAGTAAGCACAAAAAGCAGCAATAACACCTTCCTCCAAACCAAGCACCCTGCAGACTGACTGCCCATCCAGTTTGACCACTGCAGGGACCCTTTGAGTCAGCACACTCCTCCAGTCAGCGACAGCTTCGAGTTGTACAGTAGGATATGGCGATGGTGGCTGATCCTGCAAGAGATCATAAAGTAGTTACCTTAAAGGAACACTCCACCGTTTTTTGAAATAGGGCTTATTCACCTTCTTTCCTACATTTAGATAGGTGGGCAAATGCATTTTTGTCTCAGTGCATGCATTGTTTTAGTTTGACAGGGTCCGCGCTAGCTTAGCTTAGCATAATGAATGGAATCCTTTGTTGCCAGCTAGCATGTCCTGAGTAAAAGTGATATAAAAAATTTAAAAAACCCACCTAATTACTTACACAAACATACATACACACACACACACACACACACTAAAAAAACGTCTACGGTAAGTGAAGACCTTAAAGCGCCCATATTATGCTCCTTTTCAGATTCATAACTGTATTTTAAGGTTGTACCAGAATAGGTTTACATGGTTTAATTTTCAAAAAACACCATATTTTTGTTGTACTGCACTGCTCTCTCTCACTGCTGCAGATCCTCTTTTACCTGGTTTCTGTTTTAGCTACAGAGTGAGACCTCTTTTCTTCTTCTTCTTCTGTACTATCTTTGATTGCAATCGCACATGCTCAGTAGCTCAGATGTAGATCATGTTAGCTAGCTAGGTCCATAGAAGTAAAAGAAAGCCTGTTTCTCCAACTTCGGTCAGTTACAATACAGGATTAGCTGGGAGACTTCTAAATGAGGGCACACATGTAAGTAGTTCTTTTGTAGATTATGGTGACCTTGTGTGTGTTGTAGCAGTGCTTTGCTAATGGAACGAGGTAGCATGCTAGCGTTAGCATTAGCGTTAGCAGGCTAACGCTACGAGCTAACGGTTGCGGTTAGCCAGCTCGTTTCGGATTGTGACGTCATAATCCGGGCCGATTTTGAACAGCTCACCAGGAGACTGAAGGCAGGACACATTCAGAAACCGTATCTCACTCAGAACAGCACGGATGGATTTTTTTCAAAGTTTGTATGTGTGTGGAAGCACCAGAGACACAAAATAACACCCCAAATCCCAGAAAAAAAGTGCTTTTTTCATAATATGGGCACTTTAACCGTCATTTATATGGCCTATCAAAAGACAAAAATTTTTTTGGGGGACCAGTGACATCAGTAGGGTACCTCACGATTAGATTCTAAACCATTTATCGATGCAACAATTTTTTTACGTACATTTCCATGCGTGATATAAAAAAATATCCATATAAATCTGAGTTTGCTAATCACTAACTAGACAAAGCAGCTAGACAAAGGTTAGATGCTTGTGAAAGTCACCTTCTCCCACAGTAATCTTCCATGTCAGAGGCTCAGTCATGTGTGTTTTTTCTGCACTCTTGCCTAAAGTCTATGTTGTTGTCCTGTTTCAGTCACTCAGTTTTCAGTTTGTACTTGTCTGGAGACAGGAACTTTTAAATAAAATTCAACACATAAAAAAAAAGAATTCATGCATGCATTTTTAGCCATATTTAGCTTTGCGGCCCCCCATGTCCACACCAAGGCCCAGCATTGATAGCTAGAAATTTGTATTATGAAATAAGACATTCAAGGGATGCATATAATTCTCCCAGTCTCTGTGGGAAGTAATGTAAACAACAACAAAAAAAAAGTATGACGATAATGTCATTTTTCTCCCTGAACAGGATCGGCAACAGCAGGATTGCAGCTCTGAAATCAATCCCTGAAAATTAAGTAAAAAAAAAAAAAATTTAAAAAGGAAGTGTATTACGTGAATGTACAGTGTATTTTGGTTAGTTAGACCTTATCTTGTCTGAAGACAAATAGAAAAGAAATAAGCTTAAATGGCTCCACAACACTAGGGGTGACCATGGCTGATCAGTGAGTCACTTACCAGGGACATCTTCGGTGAGGGCAGCCTCTCTTTCCTCCAAAGCCAGATCTGCAAGGGGAGATTTCCTTTGAGTCAATCTAAGCACTTTGGGAACCTTAAAGCCATCTTCGAATCTTCGGCAGATATTAATTTCATCATGAAGCCGGCCCATTTCCTGAAATAGCTCAAAGAGAGCCTTTAGTAATTTAATATGAACTCCAACACAAATGTAAAGAAATAAATGTAGACAAACCCCGCATGGACTCTTAAGGAATGGATATTTGTTAATGGCAAAGCAGTATGTAACATATTAAACATATGCTCATTTGCTGATTAATAATGCTAAATGAATGAAAAAAAGAAAAGAAAATGTCTAAAGACGAAACATTATCTTGTCTAGTTTAGTTAAATGGTTAGTCATCTATATGATAGATAAAAATAATTCTATTAGCTGCATTCTCGTTGTCTGTAGTGTTTTAGCAAAAGTACAGTATCTATTTTGCTGCTCACCATGTTTCTGCTACTGTTGTTATTAAAATAACCGCTTCATCTGCAGCTTTTAATGTGGCGTATTACGTTTTTAGTCGAGGGAGAGAGAGAGACAGCACGTACGGAGTGGAAAGGGCATGAATAAATCACTTTTGGCTCTAGATAAAAATAATATAGAAATAGCTCCGAAAGATCATTACCATAAACAACCCTGAGTGATTGTGTGTGAAACGCTCCGTTGTTTTGACCCGTTGCTCAATTTAATATGTAGAAACGGTAAAATGACACAAATATGTCTTGTGGAACGGATGGAACTAAGCCATGGTCCAGATCCGGATTGCGGTGCGCCATTTTAATAACACTGATATATAGTAATATTAACAATATTATAATTAATATTTAATAAAAAAAAATAAAAAAAAAATGGGAGTAGGGCATTTAAGCAGATGACATCCACTGGAGGTGGGCCTTGTATAAAAAAACAGTATAAAGCTAAGCAGCTCAGATCCTCAGAAGACAAGTGAGTCTGTAAACATTAGGTAAATAGATCTCTCAGAATATAATCCTTCAGTTAATATTGTGTACTGCATTTTTGTTCTAAAGTGAAATGCCTTTCTTTCTCTTCATCAGGAAAATGATTCTGCCAAGTTTGAACATCACTCTGATTTTTACCAGTTATGGACCACCTGGTGCTCTTAATTATGGAGTTTTTGTAATCTCTCTTGCAGTCTATCTTACAACTGTTTTTGCAAATGTAACACTGATACTGGTGATCTGCTTGGACACATCTCTCCATAAGCCCATGTACATATTTTTATTCAACCTAGCTATTAATGGACTAATCGGATCATCTACTGTACTTCCTAAAATAATGGAGAATCTTGTTGATGATATGAAAGATATACTGTATACTGACTGTATTCTGCAAGTATTTTTTATTAATATTTATGCAACATGTGCTTATGCAATACTGACACTTATGGCGTATGACAGGTATGTTTCAATTTGCAAGCCTCTACAATATCACAATATCATGACTCCGGGTAAAATAAGACTTCTGCTTTTTATTGTGTACTGTGTTCCTATCTGCTCTCTAGCTGTACAGGTGTACCTTACATCAAGGTTGCCTATGTGCAGGTATACAATAAACAAGTTATTTTGTGACAATTTGGCCGTTGTTAATCTCTCCTGTGCCAAAAATACCTGGGGAGATCTGTATGGCATATGTCTGGTACTTGCTTTTGTGTTCTACCTCTAATCTTTGTCATCTTATCATATGTGCGGATATTATTTGTCTCTTTGAATGCATCAGAAAACGCCCGAAAGAAGGCTCTAAAAACATGCACACCACACTTGATTACTTTTATAAATTTTTCATTGGCCTCTCTTTTTTCTGTGATATACAATCGATTTAATTTCAGTCTTTCAAAAGAAGTGAATGTGTTTATGTCAATTCATTTTATCCTGATCCCCCCACTTCTACATCCACTTATTTATGGAATTAGAACAAAGGAGATAGCAATAGCCTCACAAAAATATTACAAAGAAAAATACTTGCACTTGGTTTTAATTTAAAGACTGAACAAAGGAGTGATGATGCACTTTTTATTTCTACTAAATAAATGGCAAGGCCTATATGGACACATTTGAATGTCTTATATTTGATTTTGTACATTGTTTAATGGCATTAGAGTTGGAATCTGAAATTGTGTATGTGTAACTGATATTTACATAACTCTTATTTTGGTCAATGCAAATAATCCACTTCAAATTACCTTGAATTTCAGAACAAATTTCACATAATTTTATCATATTAATGTTGCAGCCATTTTATAAAAGCAACTACATATTTATATACATACTGTACATATATTCCTTCTCTTTTGTAGTTTTATTAAAAAATGTCAAATAGAAAATGCTATTCAAATGTTTATATAGGTGAGAAGGCACCTATTTAGATGAAGAAAAAAAAGGGTAACACTTTAGAATACTGTTTCTTAGGAAATTCTTTATTAACACTTAAGTCACTATTGTCAACTACTAAGGAAGATGTGTTAAGTAATCAGTATGTAATAGAATTTTATGATTGTGTTAAGTATCAGTTAGTTAATCAATAACTAATACATTTTGTCATACCTCCTGAAGAACTACTTTTAATTATCTACTAATTAAGGTTCAAGAAAAATAACCATGAAGTAACTACTAATGAACAGTCATACACAGAAGTCACTATAATAATCCTTTTTTTTTTAGCAGTGGAGTGGTGGATGAAGAACACAAATCAAGTACTTGAGCAGTGGAGTGGTGATGAAGAACACAAATCAAGTACTTGAGTAAAAGTACAGATAGCCCAATAAAATATTACTCCAGTAAAATTATAATTAGGCCTATTCATTTTCAAATTGACCTTATAGTAAAAGTACAAAGGTAATTAATTTTTAAAGTACTTAATAAGTAAAAAACACTGATCAATGTTTTTTTTTTTTTTTTTTATAAAATTTTTTTGTTTTTTTTGCGCTTAAAAATAGACAGTTTTAGTCATTCTTCGGCACTAATAAGAAAGATAAGTGCAGACATTTACCTATAAGCAAACGTTTTATTTCATTAGCAAAATTATCATAATGTACATTACACCTTATTATTATACTTAGTTATTATTCATTTTAAACTTCTTTTGCACCATTCAAGTTCTGGCAATATTGCGGTAGCCTACATTTTACAGTGATTTGGGGTTGCAAGAGCGCAGGCATTTGCATCCTCTTCTGGAGAGTTCTCAGCGCTGCCCGATATGGTGCATTTCTTCTGCAAAATACAGGGTTGTGTACGTTTTATTTAATCTATAGAATCATTACTGTGCTGTAAATCATTTTATTTTTATGCAAGGCAACATACATGACGCGATGTCAGTTAGCCTACATAGCTAAGGAGTCGGTCTTTTTAGCGTGATGGAAACGCCTGATCCCTTGCATAAAACAAATTATTTTATTTATAAAGATACTAAATCTATTTACATCAAATGTTAAAATATGTTCTTAGAGCTGTGCACTGTTTGTTTATGGGCAGGTTATGGAGTCAGTCACAGCATCTTTCGGCGCGGTCTGAAGTTAAGCAGTTTCCCTGCCGAACACGAGCCCAGCTCCCGCAAGAGATCCAGCACCACTATGTGGAAACGAGAGAACAGAGACCGGTTGATTACACTTGAATTGCTTTTAAAGGTTTAACTTTTGATTTTAAAATGATTGTTAAACGAGTTTAAATGTAGGCAGCAGTAGCCTATTGTAGGCCTACATGTTAAAACGAAATACAATACATGGTTATTAGTTATTTTTCTTGAACCTTAATAAGTAGATAATTAATAGTTAATGGAGGCTGTTTCAGAGAAACGAGAGTGGGATCCAGATGCAGCAAACATTTATTCAAACAAACATAATAAATCCAGGCAAAACTGATAAATGCAGACACGGGCAAGGAAAGCAAACAAAACTGACAACAAGCACACACATAACATCTATAGAAGGACAACACCAGACAAAGAACACAAGAAACACTTGGGTATAAATTCACTCAAGGGGAGATTGGCAAACAAGACACTTGGGAACAATCAGGAACTAATCAATAAGAAAAACTACAAAGGATACAAAACTTGGCACAGAACAGGAAATAACATAAAAGTCTACACAAGACAAGGGGAACACAAGACCGGAATCATGACAAATAGTAGTTCTTCAGGAGGTATGACAGTGTAGCGTCTGGACAAATCAGACACACACAAATTATTAATTTATTTAATGAATAATCCAGCAAAGTCACTCTCCCAACAAATGCCTGTGAAACAAAAACTAACATCCCAAATTAAGCTAACACACTGGCAGAACGCGGTGTCCTGTTACAGGACACACAGAGACTGATAAGAGGATTTTACGATCCAAAAGAATGTCCAGAAAGCTGCGACTCTTACTTAATTCTCACTGAGAAGGAGAAATAAACCCTGTTAATTCTATATATTCTATATAACCATTTGAGAAATATGTAAACATGTATCTAATTTTCCGATCTCATGATTTTCCTTTAATGTGGTTGTCTTTTGTATTCTTGTAAACTCTATTGGGTTAATATTTCAGACTTTGGATAATATGGTTAACCAAATCAAATGTGTGGCATTTTTGGTATCTATAAACTCCAATCTTCATCCCCGTTTTGTTAATTTACATTACATTCTGCTAACTTTGTGACGCATTAGTATTATACTAATTAGTATTAGTATTATAAGCATCTTAAAGATTATTGTGTTAAACATCCAATCAAAATGCATGTTCAAAGGGACAATGGGTCGTAAAAATTTCCCTCCAAAGGGAAATCTTCTCATTGGCTCACACAGCTCAGAGGTTGTGCCATCTTCACGCTTTAAAGTCACTGATCAGCTCTTAGCTCTCGCTTAGTCCCTTTCTGAAATGCTGACGTGAAGATGATGCTGAACTAGAAGCCTCTAAGGACCCACCAAGCTTGTGCCAGGCTGCGGCCTTGTCTTTCCATTCACCAAAGATACTCTGAAAGCCACTGGTTCTCTCTCATCAAGACCACATCAGCAAAGATCAACTGGAGCCTCAACAGACTGCATCAGGACAGTTTTATTCAAATGGGCGAGACATGCAAGTATAAACTTAGTCTCATTATTTGATACATTACGGCCCGGTTTCACAGACATGGCTTAAGCCTAGTCCCAGACTAAACTGCCCACTTGAGCTGTCTTAACTCAAAGCGACTTGCACAGATATATATTAAAATAGTCAAAGATTTAGCCTGTTCTGGATTAAACGAAGCCGATTGCAAGAGGAAGGATTATAGCTAGTCTATGACTAAATTGAATCTTAAATTAATCCTTCAAAGAGGCAGGTTTAACTCCTGCTTAGTACTGTTTGTGAGGGAGCATGGAATATTTGGAATATCTAAATGAAAACCAACATGCACAACAGAGGCCAGCCAGAGTACTTGTGGATAGGAGTGATCCATTACATTACTTTGATGACACAGCTTTTCAAGACCGCTTTCGTATGTCCAAGGAAAATGCAGTGGAGATAATATCTTTGCTTGAGCCTAGACTTTCCTGTCTGTCTCTGAGCAAAGAAATTAAGCTTAAATGGCTCCACAACACTAGGGGTGACCATGGCTGATCAGTGAGTCACTTACCAGGGACATCTTCGGTGAGGGCAGCCTCTCTTTCCTCCAAAGCCAGATCTGCAAGGGGAGATTTCCTTTGAGTCAAGCTAAGCACTTTGGGTACTAGGACCTTAAAGCCATCTTCGAATCTTCGGCAGATATTCATTTCATCATGAAGCCGGCCCATTTCCTGAAATAGCTGCAACACAGCACAAACAAACGGGAAACATGTCACAACATTATCAAGGATTTTAAAATTAAATTTCAAAGAGAGCCTTTAGTAATTTAATATGAACTCCCAACACAAATGTAAGGAAATAAATGTAGACAAACCCCGCATGGACTCTTAAGGAATGGATATTTGTTAATGGCTTCTTTGACAGTCATCCCATTGGCAATCTCTCGCCTTCTCCAAGCAAATGTCCTCATCATCCGTTCCTCCACCATTCGGGCATCTGGCTGTGTCTTCCGGTACTGGTCCTGCAGGACTTTCACATGGCTTGCTACTGAGGTATCATCCTCCCAATAATATCCACCTTCTACGACACAGAGGGATGACAAACATTTGCTCATTTGACAGTTGCTTTTCCCCTTTTTAATGTTTATGAAAAATGAGCCCTTAATAATAATTTATTACATTTTATATAGCGCTTTATCATAGCTACTTAAAGCACTCTACGGGGGGACTATTCTCTACCATGCTGGGTTAAGGGGCTAACCATTGGGCCACACTGCTTGTGTGTAAAACATGCACACATAGATATACAGCAAACCAAAGAAGATGCTCTGACCTTTGATGCCTTGGCTCGTTTGCTTGTGTTTTCTTCCTGTTGTAAAGGCTTTGTGTGATGACCAAATTTCTGTTTCATTCTTCTCACCTCTTCATCATCTACCAGTGGCACCCGCTCATATTTGAACTTACGTTTGAGAGACATGTGCCAGGTATGCTATTTAAAAGAATATAAAATAGAACAATTAAATAAGCATACAAACCACTTGCAAAAAACTGAAAGCACAAGCATGAAAATACATGGTGGAAAACAATGTGTGCACGAAAATGCAGAGAACATAGTTAATATCTTGACTGGATTAGTACTCTAGGTATAATAAAGGTTGGCAATAATAAATAATCTGTCAACTCACATAACCATTGCCTTCTTTGTCCTTTAAGAAAGGGTATTTCAAAATCAGGGCCTTACACACTTTCACATAGTCATCATTGGTCGGAAACCTGTAACAGCGATGCAAAAGAAGGTGAGGAATGTACATCAGACATAGTATTAATAACTCAAATGCCGTGATCCAGTTGGGTTGCAAAACTTACATTTTGATCAGGGCCATGGTTTCATACAATGTTCTTATGATTTTATTGTTTTATTGAAGTGATATTGAAGTTTTATTGAAGTTTTATTGAAGTTTTATTGAAGTTTTAGTGATATTGAAGTTTTATTGAAATGATGTTTGAGTGGCTGAGAGTGGGTGAGAGTACGCTGTGCGCGAAATGGCTGCCGCTTCTCATCGCAAATCGTTGTTTTGTTTTGTTTGTAAATCTTTGTTTACGTTTCCTCTATTAACACCGTGTTGCTTGCCTCTGGGCGACACTGCTGGAACGGAGAATCTGGACTTTTTCTGTTTGTTACGTTTCATCCTCAACATCATGTTGTTTGCTTCTGGGCGACACTGCTGAAAAGGAGAATCTGGATGTTTTCTTTTCTCGGGACACAAAATCGGGATATATAATCGGGATAAACCTGCTGTTGGCTTCTGATGTGCTTTCTGGGGACATAAAATCTTAATGGAACAGTGTTGGATGTTTGAGTTAAGCATCTGTTGCATGGATGTTACATTTTCTGAAGTCCCTGTCACTCCCTGCACAATCTGGACTATCTCTGCTAACTTCTGTTCAGCGTCTCACTTTGTGAAATCCCTGCGAGCCCTCTGCCCACTGTTTCGGCTTTACCATTCTACACTCTCGGTGGGTAAGTTTCCCCTTATTCATTGCGTAGTGTTTTATTGTGGTTCTGCCCTCTTTGGTCTGGCTAACGTGGTGGCTTCGCATTACTTTCCCCGCGAGCCCTCTACCGCTGCATATCTGTGAGTCCCATAACATCTGCTGCAGCAGGTAGGCAAGTTTTAACTTGTTTAGCGAGCTGCTTAGCTTAGTTTAGTGGATTATAGGGGTGTGACGAGATCTCGCGAGACTAAAACGCGACGAGATTTCTCGTCGAGGTGAAACTTTGTCTCGTGAGTTGTTGTGATGTCACTGTGTCTACTTTGTTTAAATTGAATGAATTTGAATTCGTTTAACCACAATATTTATCTTGAATTTATCTGTGACCTCAGCTCAGATTACTGCCACGGCAGATTACGTCATAAAGAGAATAAACTGACACTTTTCAAAGTCTGTGATTACAGCGCCACTCAGCGGTAAAAGGCAGCAAATACACATCCCAATTTTGCCGCCGCGGGAACGGCGGCGGTAAAAGTCTTATTCTGGTTGTCCACCATCTGTAAGAGCAAAGAAAGTCGGGTGTATCTCTGACGAGACCAGACAATGAGTGAAGGGTGTGTGGGTTTTTATGTGGTGGTGGTGATGAGCGGGTGCAGGTGTGGTGAGTCAGTACTCTGGTGATAACGAGCGGATGGGCGGAGTCGGGTGATGGGACGCTGATGGTGTGGCAGGTGTTCCTGATGACTCTGTGACATAATGTCCATTTATAGCCTTACACATCAGCTTGGATACTTGCATGGTTAAAAAATAGCTAATTTCAAGACGTTGACGTCACGTCAGGTCGTCACGTGGATCACCCATTCAGTAAGACGCTCAAAAGTACAAGACGTTCGGATAGACGTTCGGGTTGACGTTCGATCGGTCGGTCGGATGTTTAATTTAGGCACGGCGCCATACTAATCACACTGGTGTGAACGATCGTACGTGTCAAAGGGTTAACTTGCGATCACATGCGGTGATGATGCTTGCGTCCGTTTCGGAGAACCAGAGGGCAAATATTTCAACCGACAGCTGAGGCATTTAAGTGGCACCGAAATGAGGCACTGAAATCTGCATTTTGATTCGGTCCGATTACATACCGGTTACTTAGGTACCGGTTCCATATCCGTACTGGGATTCGGTACCCAACCCTAGGAAACATGTTATAAAAGCCAAGTTCAGCCCAACTTTAAAGGAAGTAAAAAGGGACTTTATATCAGAGGAGAACATTCGCATGTGCGTAGTCTTTCTTTACAAAGCGACATCGGCAACTACTTGTTTGGCATGCATAATACGCATTATTAGTTGTTTTCGCAAATCCGTGTGAACGGGGATCATTTTGATAAAGTTGTCATCAGTACAAAGAAAAAACACATTGTTGTGTAAACGTAGCCTTAATGTAAGTATTGGGTTTCAGTTTACTTGAATAATCTATCTGTTACAAATGAAAAAATACAATAAAGGTTCAATTGTTGACTTACCAACATGCAATAATTATTTTCTTTATTATGTACATAAATGGACTAAGGTGAACATTTTTAGATGTTTTGTTTTGTTTTTAGGCAGTTGAATATAACTTTAAAAAGTCCAGTACAAACCCCATCTCAACGGCAGCTGTTGCTAGGAGACAAGAACAGACCGTCCCATTGAACAACTCCCGGGATGCAGTTATCAACAATTTGTTAATATTGTGACAATACATTTTGTTAGTTCCCTTTCGAGGGAATGCCTTTGGGGAATGCCCCTCACGCCGGCCGTTAGCTTTCTGTTCTTCAGCAAGCGCTCTCTGTCATGTATGTCCTATTTAGTGTTGTCTGGCCACTGTTTAATACTTATAATACAATATAATACTTACACTACATATATATCAGCGAAAATATGGCGTTATAAGTGGTGTGTGCATCCCTGCCCTCGTTAGATCACGGGTGGGGACACACACCAATTGTGTGTGCATTGTTTGGGAGCGCAGCACGCTCAGGCAGCTCTCGAGGGAGCTGCTTGTGAGGACTGTGAAAAGCTACCGATCCAAGTGCTGCGTTCCCCCTTGGGCCTCGCTCTCCCAGTGGTGCGGGTCCTGCGTCCGCCGAGGCGGCACACATCATGGGGTTCGCAAATGGATCTGACAGGGGATCCTGAGATTGCTGAGGCACTTTCTCGGGAATCCTCAGCCAGTTCTGATGTTCTCCCGCCTCGTGAGGAAGCCCGCCCGCCCGCGGTTTGAATATCAGTTGGCCACGTGAAAGGCAGGAAGTGCAAGCAAAAAGCAAGTTGGACGAGCGCTTTCTGCAGCACAGAGAGCAACCTCATCGCCACAAGAGTTGTGTAAATCGTGGAACAAGCCATATATCTCTCGCCTGTCCAACCCCCAGTCCTTGACTATAGTAACATCGTGGGGGCGAGAGATAATGGTTACGGGATGATGCCTCGTGTTGAAGAGCCTTTGGCCAGTTATCTTTCACCTGACGCTGCGTCATCCCTAAAGACCCCGGTGCTGCCCACCTAACCCTGCCGTTATACATCTACTTTGGTGGGCAGGGCTTATATGGCTGTGTGTCAGGCTGGTGCCAGTCTGCACACGATGGCAGTGTTACAGGCTTACCAGGCCGACCTTCTTAAAGATTTTATGAGGGCGAGGGTCCGACACCTGATGATATTGCCGAATTGCGTAAGGCTGCTGACTTGTCTTTCCGTGTAACCAAGGAAACGGCCCATGCTATCGGCCATTCCATGGCAGCGATGGTGATCATGGAGAGACACCTCTGGCTCAATCTATCGGGCATCAAAAAGAAAGACAGGACTTTCCTCCTTGATCCCCCGATTTCACCTTCTGGTCTGTTCGGCGACTCCGTTAACACGGTCGTAAACAGGTTTCAGGAGGCGAAGAAAACAGTCGGCAGCCTTCAAGCAATATCTCCCTCACCACTCGAAATCTAAGAAGCTGCCCCCAGTGGGCAGCCGCAGCCATCCACCAGCTCCTCAGCCTACAGGCAGACACAAAAAGAGAGCGTTGTGTCTAGAGCCCATCAAGGAGCTTGGGGGCATAGAAGGCACTCTGAACCGAAGCCTTCTCAGAAGCAGGGAGACCTGAGGGCCGTCCTGCAGGCTAAGAAGGCTTTGGGAAAGAGGTCCTAGCGACTGTAGGACCTCTTTGGGCTGCCCCACCCGCGATGGAGCGATCAAGGTCGCCGCCTCCGCGGAGCCCACAGGAAATTGATGTCGGCTTCCCACCATCGAGTGCGCCTTAGGACGCATCGGTTTCCAGCAAACGCACGCTGCACTGTCTGCCCCACAGGCTTGCAGCCAGGCAGCGCTCGCGTCCGCACACCGAGAATCATTTCGATTGAACCCTGCCGGAGAGCCGCTTCATGGGGTCGAGAATGGACCTCAGCGATACCCAAGCCAGCCTCGAGAGGCTGGTTCCCTTGGTAGATTATTTCGAGGCATGGAAATATCTAACGAATATTTCTCCCTGGGTCCTGCACACCATACAGAAAGAGTACAGTCTGCAGTTTGGTTTCTGCCCACCGAAATTCAGTGGGGTGGTATGGACTGCAGTTGACCCAGAGCAGGGTCAGATATTGGAACGAAGTAAACTCCGCCAGACAGGGAGTCCGGGTTTTACAGCTGCTACTTCATAGTTCCCAAGAAGGATGGGGGGGGGGGGGGTCCAAAAAAAAAACCCACGCCAACAATACATATCATACTTGCCTGTTGAGAGGAGTTTATTTCAGCATCATATAAAAATAAACAATATGATAATAATAATATTAAAGCAAACACAGCTCTGGTATCGGAATAGTATCGGTATCGGCCGATATCCAAATTCAGGTATCGGGATCGGATCGGAAGTGAAAAAATGTGGATCGGTGCATCCCTAGTTTCTTTATTGTACATTTATTTGCATGTATGGTTTGTGCTGCGCTGTTTAAATTGGTCAGTGCAGCGCTGGTGAGGATTGTTCGCGCCGTGCTGCCCATTGGGTGTCGCTAGGAAACACGTCCGCCCGGCTCGGACCATTGAACCGCGCAGATGACATGTCAGCGCGGGGCGAGCTCTGTAAACCCCCGCTGTCTCGTCCCACTTTTGGTTTGTTTGGCTTCCCATAGCAGCCAACGTTTACGAGCCTTGTCAGGAGTTTTCCTGCATTTAAATTTTTTTCTCTTGAATTACCGCGGGGTGTGAATTGTACAAAAAAAAAAACGTTGCCTTATCTTCTCTAAAAAGCGTGCCGCCAATTCAGCTGACATAAACCACAATTTCAGTAAACGAAAAAACCTATTCAGTGATGAAATGTTTTCTGTGTTGACACAAATCTTGTGTCCTGTCCTAAACTGCCGAGATAATCACACAATGCCTGCCATAGGCTACACGTCTGCTAATGAAGGGTTAAAACAATGATCTCTCCAACACTGAATTGGTGTGTTAAAAAAAAGGGCATCTAAGATTATCTTGTCCCGGGCCCAGGCAAGACTGTCAGCTGGCCTGGCTTATCATATCATGTCAAACCGTGCAAATCATAGAAGAGCAGTTATTTTGTTCATAGAAATAACAATCATAGTGCTATGAAATAAACGGCGTATGAACGGAATCCCTGTTATAATATAACATAATATAAACATCTTACGTCAGGAAATTTTCACTTTACCGATCTGATTCAGATCCAATACTTGACAACGGAGGAGGCGGGTTTGATTTTCCTGGAGTAACGTTAGAGGTGAATTGCTCCCTCTCATAGCTAGCACAAAATAATTCATATTTACCATAATAGCAAAACGGAAAGGCCCAACAAAGGAAACTCCGTAACTGTGTAAATTAAACGAACAAGTGCGCTACTGTTACGTAATTAAACTATTGAAATGTCTTACCTGTCTATCAGAAAAAAAGCCGTCTCTGCGTCCGTTTTGAACCCCTTTAAAACACGGAGTTCACGCCATCTTTCAAAAGCCCTGCCGATGTTTATCCTTGTTTTCGCATGTGCCGGTTGCAGTCTCTTTTTTTCTCTAGACACTCCGAAGTCTGAAGTCTTTTGGGTTTTACAACGGGTGAATGTCCAGTTGTCACTGGTGATTGTCTTTTGAAACATTCTGGATCCGCTGTAAGTTTAATTATTTCAAGTGCTGTGAGAAAAGGCTATAAATCTCCACCTCCAGCATTCTCACACGCAATATAGCCTACTAGCTGGCACTCCTTCTTTATGTGGACAGATGTGACGTATGACGCAAAGACATGCTAGAATTTCCCACGGAAATCCACCAGTACCACTGGAATTAAAATCATTATTAAAAGCTAACCGATTTGAATCGAGCTAAGGCAAAAAAGTTACGGACTGCAGCTTTAACACATCTTCCTTAGTAGTTAACAGTAGTGAAGAAGTTAAAGAAGAATTACCTATTAGTTCTTCAATAATTCCTTATTAGTTATGCAGTAAGTAAGAAACAGTATTCTAAAGTGTTACCAAAGAATGTTAAACAGTTCTTTACAGATTTACTCAAACCTCTGATGCTCTATTCTACAAACAAACCTGTTCATCTTTTTGATTATAAACATAATAAACAATATTCATAATAATGTCATAAACAATGTCATTGCATTCATGATCTAAGATCATGTGCATACACTAGAATTAGTTAAGTTATAAGGGCAGAGTCTGAACTGTGCTCAGCCGGCTATTTAGTGTGATGTAGTCACAGAGCGACAAGCCAAGATAGCGTTTTAGCACAGCGTGTCGGTACAGAGTGGGGAATGAATGTGCCAGGATCACAGGTACAAACCAGTGCTATTGTCACTGCTTGAGACGGAGGTTGTGAGGTCCCAGATCCAGCACCACATCTGGCACACGTGGAAAGATGATCTGGCCCACATGCAGCACGGAATGACGGCCCTTGGGTGGCTCACTCCTGTTTGCCAGATCTGGGCCACAAGCAGGCCATAGCTTTGCCACATGTCAGCCAAGAGCAAAGAAATAAACCAGAACTGGACCGTATGTGAGCCATAAAATGTGTGTATATTAAATATGGAGTCATCTCAGCCTTAATAAGCCTGTTAACATGCAGAATTACTGAAGAAAAGAAGAGAACAGAAAAAGAGACGAGCAGAAACACAAGAACTACAACTGACTTCTAGACACAGTCTAAGATTAAATCAACTGAAGATAAAAGAAGACATTAAATCTCTGAAGATCTCAGCAGAGGAGGATTAAACAACTCCACAAACAGCATTACCAGCTTCACTTATTATAACCAGATTCACTTTATTTCTGTCAGACGTCTACAGAAGGTGTTATTGAGAGTTAACAGGGGTTTAACTCTAATGTGTTTCAGTTGAAGTCACCATAATTGTGATTAGTGTTTCCTTTAATTGCACTCTTAACTCTAATTACATATTTTATTTAAATTAAAGGAACAGAGATTGTTTTGGCTTTACAACAGCTCTAGAATAAAGTTATTGCCCAGCTAAAGGTAGTTTTGATCAATTCACTTCCTTTGCAAAGATCATTTAGTTATTAACTTAGCCTTGAATAAAATAACATATTTAAAAGAATATATATATAAATTTTAATTTTTTTTATTTTTCTCTGCGCAAGCTTTAAAAATGCAAACCTGTGAAAACGTTGACGGCGTGCACATGTGTATTACGTGTTTAGTCTATAGGTATGCGCGTTTGGATATATATATGCGCAGGCGTGTAGTCTTTCTTTACAAATTGACCTAAACAAATGACTTGTCTGGCCATAAAAACTGTATAATACAGAATTATGTATCGCTTCCGAGGAGCCATGTGAACTGGAACTATTTTGACAACGTTTTATCTTTACAGAGTAAAGGGAAGAGAAGGGGGCCTTCACAGGGGAGACTAGTTGACACTTCAGAACTGCGTTGTCATCGTGTCCAGGCGCAGGTCCTTCATCTGATCTGGATACGGCCTGGATCCGGCAGACTGCGGTAAACCTCGGGATAAACAGAGAGACTAATATTAGCGTAGACGCCATTCTTCTTATGATGTAACGAGTACATAAGGATTTATGGAAAGTGTTCCCGGTTGCGGCTGCCCTAATCTATGCAGCCTAACATTGAATTATAAAAGTCTATAATGTGTTATGTGTATGCTAGGTCAAAGAGATGTGTTTTTAGTCTTGATTTGAACTGACAGAGTGTGTCTGCTTCCCGGACAATATTAGGAAGACTGTTCCAAAGTTTTGGTGCTGAATAGGAAAAGGATCTACCGCCAGCAGTCGATTTTGACATTCTATCAACTGGCCGAATTTTGAGATTGCAATAGACGTGAAGGACTATAATGCGTTAAGAGCTCGCTCAAGTACTGGGGAGCTAAACCATTTAGTGCTTTGAAAGCAATCAGCAATATTTAAAAATGTATACGATGTTTAATAGGGAGCCAATGCAGTGTTAACAGAACTGGGCTAATATGGTCATACTTCCTGGTTCTGGTAAGAACTCTAGCTGCTGCGTTTTGAACCAGCTGTAGTTTATTTATTAAGCATGCAGGGCTACCACCCATAAGAGTATTACAATAATCTAGCCTTGAGGTAATGAATGCATTAACTAACTGTTCCACATTTGTCATTGAGAGCATATGACGTAATTTAGATATATTTTTAAGATGGAAGAATGCGGTTTTAGAGATACTAGAAATGTGACTTTCAAATGAAAGATTGGTATCAAAGAGCACACCCAGGTTCCTAACCGATGACGAAGGTTTGACAAAGCATCCATCAAGTGTTAGACAGTATTCTAGGTTATTAAGTGAGGACGTTTTTTTGTCCAATAATTAGAATCTCAATTTTTTTTCAGAGTTAAGTAGTAGGACATTTTTTTTTTATATCAGCTATTCAAGTCTTTAAAAACCAATGAAATGTGTGTTATAAATAAAGAAAAGTTGTGTTATATGACCAGCCTATTTTGAACATTATTTGTTTACCTTAATTAAAAAGCCAAATGGTGTAAATGTATGAAAGTGCAAATTTAATGAACTGTCATGTGTGGAAGTAATGCAACAAAGACTAAAACTAGATTAAAGACATTTAAATCTACAACACTTTATTTTGGGTTAGATTTATACAATGGAAGTACCTTTTTAAAATATAACTATTGAGTGCAGTTGTTACTAGTTCATTGTATATTATTGCAAAATTCAAAACTTATAGGGAAAACTCTCAGAATAAATAGTAATTGTCAAAATTAAATAATATTTCGCTTTTACACACTGTATAAGTGCTTTCAGATAATATGATTTAGAATAGTGTTTGGTTTTGTCTTGAAAGATAATAATTTTAATCATAGATATATTTGATTTAAGGTTTTTTTAGAGGTCACTTAAAGCTATGATCAGCCCGAAGGGATCTAAGTGTAATTGTATGGTCAGTGGGGTTTAATTAAAGTGTTATCATTACAAGATAATTATCTGTTCTGTTATCCCACTGAGAGTAGCTCTGGACAGAGAGGCCTTCTGGGTATAAGGACTAAGGCAATATGAGAGTGGAAAAATACATAATGACCTTTAACAACCTTAAAGTCAAATTAGGCCATATGGACCCATATGAATTACATCATTTGGTGTGTTGCATAATGATTTCAGTTATTAGCCATGAGCTAAAGAAGAACCACCATACCTGGTCACCATCACTGTTTTTTTTTGTTTTTTTACAGTGAAGGTGTTTGATCGTAATAATTCAGGAAATAGCTGTAAAATAACAGTGTTTTTCTGTAAAACATTTAAGGAAAATTTCTGTAAATTTTTTTTGCACTTGATTTAATTAGGATATTTTACTTTATTTTTACGGTTTTTGTTTGGCAGCCGTAGCTGACAGTCATTGACCATTTTTTAAAAGATTACATTTTTTACATGTAGGATCAGAGGTTAGTTGCATAAAATTTAGCATAACTTACTGTTATTGGTATCCACCTTATTCCTGACGACCATCTGTCACTTTTTGTTTTTGTTTTGTTATTGTCATGTTTCTGTGTCTAGTCATGTGATTCCCTGTTTGTCATGTGATCCTGACATGTGTCTTGTCATTGGTTTATTGTCTGATCATTGTTCACAGGTGTCCCTTGTTTCTTTTGAAGTCACCATAACAGTGATTAGTGTTTCTATTAGTTGGGCTCTTAACTCTTATTATATCCTTCGTCTTGTTTGACCGCTGTGATAGTGTGTTTGTTAAACACATTTGCAGCAACAAAGAAAGCTAAAAATGAAATGCAATTTACATTACAAGTCCTGTAAATCCTTCAGTATTATAACAACCAGTTAGCTTTTTATTAAACATGAGCACAAAAAGTTAATCTAGATGATGCACACAGACATCAACAATCAGCACATGTATCTCAACAATGGTGACAATCAAGAAAATATTCAGATAAACTCTGAACATCACAAAAAAGAAACTAAATGTCACAACAAAAACAACAGCGAAAAATAAAAGCATATATTTATAACAAAATAATAGAACAATTCAGCTGCATATTCAGCTGCATTCATGCTGCAATGCATGCTAGGAGTTTTGTATTATGCTGGTACCCAGCATTCATTGCAGCAAGGCACTTTTAGAATCTTTTCCAGAACTTTAGACACAGTTGCTCCTTTGCGCTTAAAGAAGATTAAGGAAAATAGTCCAACACCGTGGTACAATGAGCACTCGGGCCCTTAAGAGAGCAGCCAGAAAAATGTAGCGCAACTGGAAGAAATTTCACGGAAAGAGAGCACGATTACGTACAGAGAGGCCTTAAAAACTTGCAAAAACCTGCTAGATCTGCTTATTTTTCAACCCTAGTAGAAGAAAATAAACAAAACCCTAGGTATTTATTTGAAGCAGTGGCTAAATTAAAGAAAAATAAAGCTTCAAGTCCAGAAGTTTCCAAGCAGCAAGCAGTAATGACTTTATGAACTTCTTTACTTACAAGATTGATCATATCAGGGATAAAATTATAACTATGCAACCGTCTACTACAGTATCACATCAGGCAGTGCATTGTAGTGTCCCTGAGGAAAAATTCAATTCATTCATTGCTATAGGACAGGAAGAATTTTCTAAACTTGTTAAATCATCTAAATCGAAAACATGTATGTTGGACCCTATACCGACTAAGCTACTGAAAGAGATGTTTCCAGAGGTCACACATCCTCTTCTTAATATCATTAATTCATCTTTGTCATTAGGATACGTACGAAAATCCTTTAAGCTGGCTATGATTAAACCGCTTGTTTATAAACAAAAACATCCAAAAACAGCATACACTCGATTTCCTCCACAGGGGTAGCGGGTGTGTGTCACGTAGAAGATTAAGTCACAGCAGTTTCCTGCGGCGTCGTATGACGACCTGGTACTATTGTGGAGGTGCTATCTGCAATGGAAAACGGAGCGAAAAGCGAGCCGAGCCGAGGCGAGTCGAGTTGAGCTGGTACTGGTAATGGAAAAGCGCCATTAGAAAGAAATGGTATCTGCAAGGATTTCCAGTCAGGATTTAGACCGTACCATAGTACTGAGACAGCTCTCATTAGATTCAAAAATGATTTTCTCTCATCCGATCAAGGTTGTATCTTTCTATTAGTGTTATTCAATCTATTAGAGTGCTGCATTTTATACTATTGACCACAACATTCTTTTAAATAGACAAAAAAATTATGTTGGCATTAGTGGAATTGCATTAGCATGGTTTAAATATCTGACCGTTATCAGTTTGTAGCAGTAAATTAAGAGATGTCTCATCGAACACAAGTTCAGTATGGCGTACCACAAGGCTCAGTACTAGTACTAGTATTCACGCTCTGACGAAACTTACCAATTCACAAAATTAACAGAACCCAGATAGCAACATTGTTTCGGCCCAGATCCGGCCCACATCTGGCACTTGTGGAATGATGATCTGGCCCACATGCAGTGTGGAAGACGGCACTTGGGCAGACCGCTCCTGTTTGCCAGATCTGGGCCACAAGCAGGCCATAGCAATGCCACATGTCAGCCAAGAGCAAATAAATAAACCAGAACTGGACCTTATCGGAGCCACAAAGTCTGTGTATACTAAATATGGAGTCATCTCAGCCTTAATAAGCCTGTTAACATGCAGAATCACTGAAGGAAAGAAGAGAACAGAAAAAGAGACGAGCAGAAACACAAGAACTACAACTGACTTCAGCCACAGCTTTAGATGAAATCAACTGAATATAAAAGAAGACATTAAATCTCTCAAGATCTCAGCAGAGGAGGATTAAACAATTCCATAAACAGCATTACCAGCTTCACTTATTACTAACCAGATTCACTTTATTTCTGTCAGACTTCTACAGAAGTTCTTATTGAGAATTAACAGGGGTTTTACTCTATTGTGTTTCATGTGTTTCATGAAGTCACCATCACAGTGATTAGTGTTTCCATTAGTTGGGCTCTTAACTCTTATTTAATATTTTTCTTTTTTGGCTGCTGTGACAGTGTGTTTGTTAAACAAAAAAAGTTAAAGGGAAATGAGATCAGGTGATGATGATTATCTGATGTATTTATAATCAACATAAAATAGTCAGATTTACAGATGTCATTTGAATCAAAACAAAACTAACAATTGAATTAACTATTAATACATTTATGATACTATCTCTGTATTCCATCAGTACTGCAGCAATCATATTTGAACAACAATGAGCACAACAACTTGGTCTGCATGGATTTGGTGACACACAAACATCAACAATCAGCGTATGAATCTCAACAATGGTGACAATCAAAACTCCCAGCATACACTGCAGCATGAATTAATTATGTAACTGAATTGTCCTTATTTTTTGTTTAACCCTAAATATCTGCTTTTATTTTTTGTTGTTTTTTTTTTTAGTGACATTTAGCAGCTTTTTTGTGATTTTCAGAGTTGATCCGATTATCTGAATATTTTGTTGATTATCACCATTGTTGAGATTCTTCGCTGATTGTTGATATCTGTGTGTGTCGTAGGAAATGACATTTTTATGCTCACGTTTGTTAAAATTTTCTAAATGTTTGCTGGAATACTGGTGGATATAATGCAGCAAGACATAATTTGTAAAGTGATATGAAATTGCACAACAGAATTGTTAAATTCAGTTGACTATGATTCAGGCTACTTCATGGTGATTTCATAACAATCAACAAGTAACTTTCATCACCTGATCTCATTTCACTTTGGCTTCCTTTGCTATTGCAACAGTGCTTAATACATACTGTCACAAATCTAATATGAGTTGAGAGCCCAACTAATGGAAACTGTAATCACTGTTATGGTGACTTCAAATGAAACACATTAAAGTTAAACCTCTGTTAATCGTCAATAAGAACTTTTTAGATGTCTGACAGAAATAAAGTACATCTGGTTAAAGTAAATCTGGTTATGATAAGTGAAGCTGGTAATGCTGTTTGTGGAGTTGTTTAATCCTCCTCTGCTGAGATCTTGAGAGATTTAATATCTTCTTTTATCTTTAGTTGATTTAATCTTAGACTGTGTCTGAAGTCAGTTGTAGTTCTTGTGTTTCTGCTCGTCTCTTTTTCTGTTCTTTTCTTTCCTTCAGTGATTCTGCTTGTTAACAGGCTTATAAAGGCTGAGATGACTCCATATATAACATACACAGATGTTGTGGCTCAGATAAGGTCCAGTTCTGGTTTATTTCTTTGCTCTTGGCTGACATGTGGCATTGATATGGCCTGCTTGTGGCCCAGATCTGGCAAAAAGAAATGAGCCACCCAATCATTCAGTCATTCCACGCTGCATGTGGGCCAGATCATCTTTTCCCGTGTGCCAGATGTGAGCCGGATCTGGGAAGTCAAACTGTTGCTATGTGGGATAACGACCCTAAAATTAAGGAGAGTGCTGAAGTCTATATCTAGGGCAGCCTGGTCGTTTGAGGGAGGCTTTACACTGGAAGCCGGTCACCTTAACATGTCCTGCCTGCTGGGAGTAAAGAGGCCCAAACCCTTTGAAGGCCTGCTATGATTCAACCAGAGGGGAAGTACTCTGCATTATGACCCTTTCAAACAAGGGGAGTATTAGGCTTACCCGGCGGCTATCTGTGAAATGGAGCACTCTGTAAAACTACCTATATTCTCAGTAACACACACACACACACTCACACACACACACACACACACACACACACACACACACACACACACACACACACACACACACACACATATATTGCAAGTGAATGTCTCAAAGATTAAAGTGGATTTTGTTTTTTTATTGACATTTGAATAAATTTGAAATTCATTTCAATAGGCCTACCAACAATAACATAGCAACATATGACAATAACATATCAACAATAACATAGTACAACGGCAACCTAGTGTGCTCTTTCCACAAGCCTGAGGCCCATTTTGAAATGAACTAGTTGAATTTAGCCAACACTAGGATGTCTCTTTCGAATGTCTCATAATGATGCCTGTGTTATCACTCAGAATTATTTTTCTCAGGAAATGATTTTATCTGGCCCGTGCTATATAGAGTTATCTCAAAAAGGAGCGTAGATTTAGACTCAGAAGGTTTTATTTTAGAAAAAGAACATGAGTATTCGTAATATAGGCATCTATTAACAACATTAAAGATATCTTGAACATTTTCTAGAACGTTTCTGAAATTATAAAGTATAAAGTTTTTGGTTTAAAAAAAAAAAAAACGGATCATTCAATTGACAATCAATAAGTTTACAGTTTGCAAATGCTTATACAATATAAAACAATTACACAACAACAGCACTCTGTTACGCATCTATGTAGACATAAGCCACTGGTTCTGATCTGTGTAAAAAAATAAATAAAGCCAGATCAAACTTTTTTTGACAACTGAAGGGCAGTAGGTAATAATACAGTGAGTTAAACTGTATTGGTCAGTGCACTTCTGAGCAAATTGTGTAAACCTCAAAACTGCTCAGCAAGACTAAAGTTTTATGTACATTAAGTTTTAGGTAATAGCAGAAAACAGTATGTTATACTTATTTGTGTTACCATGTACAAATAAGTTCATAGCAAGTTTCCTCAGAGATAGAGAGCACAAATAACTTGTTCCACAGATTACAGAGGCTACCTTAAGTGTAACAGACAACAGTTCTTTTAATTATGTTCTCCCTTATTTTTTGAGTTTTCACTCCATACATGATTGGATTTATAATAGGGGACAGAACAAGAATATACAATGACAGTATGACACGAACAGTGTAAGGCACGTGACGCATATTGAATCGACTTTGGAACAATTCAAAGCAAGAACCAATTACAAAGTTTAGCAATGCTATTAAGTGTGGGACACATGTGCTGAATTTAACTCGACCTCCTTTTGACAACTTCAAGCAGATAAAGATGATCCTTACATATGTGTAGAAAATTATGGCAACCAGCAGGGAGGTAAGGAACATCATAAATACACCATATAAATTAATACTAAAGTGTCAGAGCATGCTAGCTTCACCACAGAAAAATTATCACAGTAGATTTTTTCGATAATTACTCCACACATGTTAAGATTCGCTGTAATTGAGATGGTGATAGTAGATCGCAAAAATGGCAAGAGCCAAGAAACTGCAACACATATAACCACTTTTTTAGGTGTGATTATTTTTTCATATTCTAAAGGATAGCATATAGCTATATATCGATCATAAGCCATAACTGTTAAGTTTGTTAGGTCACAGCCACCATAGGTAAATATACTAAAGATTTGCACAAGGCAAGCGAGCCATGTTATTTGATAATTTTCTGTAATAATTGTAGTCAAAATAAAAGGTGTAAAAGCAGATCCGCCATATAAATTAATACATGCCAAATTGCAAATAAAGATGTACATGGGCTTATGTAGCCCTCTTTCAACACATATTACATAGATGAGTACACTGTTAGAAATGATCATGACTGGGTATAGTAAAGATAGCACAAACACAAAAATAAATCTCTGGTCATATATTCCTCTGTATCCATCCAGTAAGAAGGAAATATTTTTCATGATAGCTTGATTTCCAAATGAAGAGAACAAATAGATGAGAAGGAAGCTTAGAGAAAAAATGAGTTATTGAAAAGCTGTTTAAAAAAAATTAAAATACATCTCATTCTTTGCACAAAATGTCAACGTGCATGTCAATACAATACAGTGTATACAATAAATATATACAATAAATAAATAAAAATATAACTTAAAACATATCTTGCTTAAAATATGAAATAAACAAAACTGGCTAATGATTCAAGTAACACAATATAACATATTGACAACATTTCTTAAAACAAATCATTGAATGTACCTTGAAATTTTTGTGTATTTGTATATTTTCGCTGTATATGCAGAATGACTGCATTCAAACCTGAAACAGCTCTATTTATACTATGGCAACTGGGGAAGAAAATAGTTATGCAAATCTGTGATGCCCAGGTCACAAAAAAAAGTGCCTTTCAGTCATGTAAAGCCTCAAATGTCTTCTCCCTAGTTGATTTAGTTGCATCATTACATTTGCTCTCCTCATCATCAACGTAACCCAATGGTAAGGAAAAAAAGCTTTGTCAGAAGTGTATGATGTTTTGTAGTGCAAAATAGTGTCTTGTAAAAAACATATCATTTACATGTAATAATTTAGCAGACGTTTTTATACAAAGTGACATACAAATGAGGAAAACAATAGAAGCAATCAAACCAACAATAGGGCAACAATAACCAAGTGCCATTTTTAAAAAAAAATTTTTTATAGATATTGAATAGTAAGTGTTGGTATTAATGGGAAAAGTGTTGCTGAAAAAGATGTCTTCAGCAGTTTCTTGAAAATGGATAAAGACTCTGCAGCTCAGGTTAAACAAACAACTGAGTGACTTTCAACTTTCTTGTAAGGTAGAAAAACATATTGCTTATGTTTAAAAATGGAATGTATACCTAATGCTTACACATGGTACAATCCACTATTCCCGTGGAGGTCAATGTTTGCTTTAGTTTTTCTCTGACTGCTATAGGATCGAGGATAGAGGAATGCAAGTCTAGCTTAATATGGTTAGTGTTTTTTAATTTTTTTATTATGCAGATCTTCTTATTTAAATACTGTTGGATGTTATACTGTAGAAACATTACTATAATCAATTATATGAAAGTAAAAACACACATGAGGGTCTAGAAGAGATCAGCTGATCAGAGCACTATATGTTTTTGTACATATTCTATATATTGTACACTTTTAGCTCACTGTGACCTCACATTTTGATCATATAGAGAGATCACGTGAAATCAAAGTGTTGACTGGGAGTAGCAATGTACTTATTTAAATGTTTAATTGAATTTTATTTGACTGAATGTATCAATGAACATACAATCACAGAAATAATAAAAAAATGTTTTAACTAATATTGACAAGCATGATGCAAAAACGCCACATGGTTGTTTTCAAAGGGGTGCATACAGGCAAATTAAATTAATAAAATATAAAAATACCAATTTCATTGCACACTTAACTTTATAACTTTAATTCATTTTCATTCAAGTCAATACTTAGATACATATTTAGAGTTTGTTGGAATTTTAGCTTGTCATTCTCATACTGGACAATGGTCAATATTATTTGGCCACAAATGTCACAAGCTTTGTCTGTCTTTGAGACAACCTCAGGTTTGTTGAGATGATTTTCATAAAATAATAGGGAATTAAACAATGTAAATGCTTTCATTTATTAATTTATAAGACTGTTTAATAATCCAAAGCAACTTAATTAGCATTGGAACATTGCAAGCAATTTGTCATAAGTTAATTTTCAATAAATATTGATTACATAAATAGTCAATAGTTCATGCAATAGTTCATGCAGCCCAGTATTGAACACATATATAATTGTTATTTCAGCTTTTAATAACAAATAAAAAGTGCCTCATAAATCTAAAAAATAAATAAATTAAAAAAAGCACAATTTGGTGCCATGTAAACAGATGTTTATTTTTATTTATTAATTTTTTCTCACAATTTGTGTTGATAATTTCAGAAAACCACACCTGTTGAATGGTTTGTTTTACAAAATTTAACTGAAATCAATGAATCATTTCTTACGAAAAGAAAATATATTTGCCAATATATGAATGATCAATATATCAATATAACAGTATATTTGAAAATATACAGAATAATATATTGTGTTAATATATTAGAATATATAAGGAATTACCGTTATTCTTATATTGAAAAATATGTGACAATACATTTACTAATATATCATAATGTATGTAATTTTATATTCAGTAATACATTTCATAATATATAGATGTATATGTGATCAGATATGTCACTGCATGTGTAATATATTGCAGATATATTTACTCATGCATTATAAACACACACATTTATAGAGAAATATTTGATGTAATATTTATATATGTAATTTTATATATTTTTTTCATTATATATGTTCCATAATTTCAAGCTAGATACCAAAAACACAACTGCATGCTTTAAATTATTTAACCAAGAGATATCACTGTGTTGAGGAGTCACAGCCATTTCTTTAAAATATACTAATTATAGTCTTAATGGTGTAAATGGTGGCCAATCGTCAACCGAACCACAGGCTCATCTCTTTTGCACAATGGTGACCCCAAAAACTCAGACATACCAGAAAACCTTTTAAATTCCAAAATAGAAGAACATTAAACACTAACAGATCACCCCCTATATTAATATTGAGGAAACCACATCAAATAACACTTCATTTTAACATTTGCTCTACTTTAACAGTCAGAAGCAAAGCATGCTGAAAACTAGAAAATCTGTTGTAACTCATTCCGTGAATGTGTGTGTAAATGTGTTAACACACATTCACATTTATATGGGAACATGTATGTGCAATATATGTACACAATAAAGGATAAAACTATATGAATATTACATGTAATGCTATTTTTGTCTTCATTTATAAATATATTATATTAATATATAGCCATTCATGGTCAATGCATATATTGCAGTATTTTGAAAAATATATAGTTTCCCATATATGGAAATGTATTATGTAATATATTGCATTATATTTTGCAGTATATTCCCATATATTTTTGTTCCGTAGGGATTAGCTATCTTTCCAATCTTTGTTGCTAGCAAAATTTGAATATCACATAAAACATTTGCAAATAAAAGCACAGTTTCCATCCAGTGAGTCGAAGAGAACAAAATAATCACTTCCTGATAAACTGGCACTAAATATCACTAAGAAAAGTAGGAGAAGCCACTTTAAATAGTATATGCGTTCATGATATCTTGCTTTCGGAGACGGATGCCTGCTGTCTGGGAATGCAGTTGTGTAAGACAGTTCTGGGAGGTAATTATACCGAACCACTTTGACGACTGACTTTGCTCAAGCATTTCAGAATGACCATTTCAGATCCTGTGCAACGAGATCAGTCCCCTGGTTAGTCCAGTTCCCTTTCGAGAGGTCTCTCATATTGCGTAAGGCTTAGCTTACGCTATGGGTAAACTCCTTTTCTCGAGATTGTGAGTGTTAAACTACCTCGACGATTGCTGATTTTAGCACAATCGGAGGAACAGCTGATAACTCACAGATCCTGGCCATTTACAATGCCTGGGTCTAAGGATCAAGGCTTCCAAGAGCACACTGTCTCCCAGCCAGAGTATTTCTTTCCTGGGTACAGTGATAGACTCTATACAAATGAAAGCGCACCTTACGTCAGAGCGTGCGCTCACCATTCAACGCCTTGCGGCATCTTTCAGTGCAGGCGCTTGCACGCCTCTCAAGAGATTTCAGAGGATGTTGGGTCTCATGGCCTCAGCATCATCAGTACTCCAGCTCGGACTACTGTACGTGTCCTCTCCAGCGCTGGCTAAAACTCTGAGTACCGGCTCAGGCGTGGCAATTTGGCCACTTACAAATCAGAGCGAACCACGGCTGTATCAAAGCCCTGGCTCCCTGGAAAGCAGCGGACTGGTGTCAGTCAGGCGTGAATATGGGTGTGGTTTCAAGGAGAAAAGTGATCTCGACAGACGCCTCCAACCTAGGTTGGGGGGCCCTTTATGAGGGCAGGCCCGTCTCTGGCCTATTGTCAAGCCCGGAGAAGCGCCTACATGTAAATGTCTAGAGATGAGAGTAGCTGGATAGTTGATGCTATCGCGCTGGCTTATGAGTCTAAGGGCCTTCATTACACCCTTAGGCGTCAGAGCTCATTCCACGAGAGGTATGGCCTCGTCTTGTACTTGGTCAAGTGGAATACCCATTGAAGATATCTGTGTGACGGCCGGCTGGGCCTCGCTGTCCAAATTTATGAGGTTTTATAACCTGGAAGTTCCCGCTTTGCAAGCGAGGGTTCTTTCAATACAAAATGTGTAAGCACAAACCCCCTGAGCCTTAGGGCCCGAAACATATCCGGTCCTGGTTAAATTTGAACTACAGTTCTCATATATATACAGTGGGTACGGAAAGTATTCAGACCCCCTTACATTTTTCACTCTTTGTTATATTGCAGCCATTTGCTAAAATCAGTTGCGATTAGTTTTCATTATTATCTATTTAACACTGTGTCAGTTTATGGTTTTGTTTAGTGTGATTTAATTCAGTTCTGTTCTGTCTCCCAGTAATTTTTTGATTATTTCATTCATTTATTTTTACCCATTAATTAGTGAGCTGGTCTTGATTAGTTCCCTTTATTTGCTCCTTGTATTTAAACCTCGTGTTCCATTCTGTTCTATGTCTGGAATTAGGCTTGTTCGACTTCATGCAGCTCTGCGCAGACCGATCGGCGGCTGACTTGAAGCAGTGCATGCCGGTTAGAAATTTTGTCCGACTTGATGCAGCTCCAACGCCACATGACTGTGACGTATGCCATCAAAGTACCGCGAGAGCGATTTGAGAGTAGCCGGAGAACTCAGCCAGCGCAGCTTCTCAAGAGCGGCTGCACTGGGCTGCACGTGGGCTGATGACGACACAGCTGTTCCACGATTGGCCGGATTCACCGCATGACAACGATCACGTGTGTTTCGTGTTTATTCGAAAACCTTTAGTTCCTCTAAAGCTCTCAAATCAGTTTATTATAACAGTAAACACTCTTTTCATGTCGTTGTCATATTATATTGTGTCATGTTTATCAAATTGAAACGCTTAAAAAACGTAGACTCCACTTCATTGATAGCTTATGTTGAACTTTATTCTTGTTCAAACAGACGCTGTATGAAGCAGTACATAAATTATTGAATGAAAATGTCTCTGAAACATCTGTGCATTACTTGGCAAATATTGCATTTATTTCACTTCAGCTGTGGTAAAGTATGCAAACACCACGTGAGCGGTCACCACGGGAACCAGAAAGTGTCCGACTTCACGTCTCCGTTTGCAGCTCCTCCCCGCCTGCACGCGGCTACTCTCACCGATCGGTTGCATCCAGCCGCAGCCGATGTCGAACAC
Organism: Leuciscus waleckii; assembly: GCA_900092035.1. Classification (NCBI taxonomy): domain Eukaryota; kingdom Metazoa; phylum Chordata; class Actinopteri; order Cypriniformes; family Leuciscidae; genus Leuciscus; species Leuciscus waleckii. Next base: position 241,475 of record FLSR01000624.1, read on the forward strand.
ACCTATAGTTTATGTTAAATTTTATTTGCCCTGTTTGTTTTTCTCCTGGTTTTTAAAAAAACTTTCTGAATTAATTCTGAGTTGTGTGCATTATACTAATATACTTTTTGTGCAAAACCATTATCAAGACTTGTCGGTCTGCCTGTTTGTTTCATGTTCATTAACTTTTAGATTGTATTTTCTTGGTTATCAGGAGTGTTTTCCACTTTGCTTTTAGACATACACTCACACACCTCCCTAAGCACTTTGTCAAGGGGGTGAGGGAAGTTTATGTGGATAGGCCCTCATCCCCTCAATTTGACAGAGGGGGTTATTCTACTCCAGATTTCACCCCACAATTCAACTTAATTGTGATATCACAGCAGATCGCGATTATTTTGAAAATTATTCACATGATAGTGTATCATATAATATATCAATATGACTACATATGAAGCACATAAAAAGTATTTAACATTCACAACTTGCACAGCTTGCCTTTGGTATACAAATTTCTCATTATTGCTTCCTTTATTGCATGACTTTGCATACCATAAATCACTGGGTTTAATAATGGAAAAATGATAAGAAAATACAAAGAGAGTATTACATGAAGCATGGGCACTTATCATATCAAACCGGCTTTGTAGAAGTTCAAAGGAACTCCCAATGAAAAAGTTAAATAATGCCATTAGATGCGGGACACAAGTTCTAAAGAGTTTGAATCATCCTTCCTTGACAATTCCAAACAGATTAGAGTCCCCTTGATATCAATATTGATTTTTTTGGCTTTTAGTATGAATATATTAGCCTTATTGGTATCTACATCCGTGAAAAAGTGTTTTAAGTTATACATCTTACAACAGCTTGCCTTTGGTAAAACTTATGACAAAGCATTCTCATTACAGCTTCCTTTATTGCTTGAGTTCCCATCCCATAAATGATTGGGTTCATTAATGGGGAAAGAATAAGGAAATACAAAGAAAGTATTACACGAATTGTGTAGGGTACATGTCTCATATCAAACCGGCTTTGCAAAAGTTCAAAAGAAGTCCCAATGATAAAGTTAAATAATGCCATTAGATGTGGGACACAAGTGCTAAAGAGTTTGACTCGTCCTCTCTTTGACAGTGTCAAACAGATTAATATGATTCTTAAATAAGTGTAGATAATTATAAAAAATGGGAGTGCACCACAAAGAAAATTATTATTATGCTATGTATGTTGTAATATGAAATATCAGAGCAAGCTAGTTTCACTAATGAATAATTATCACAGTAGACTTTTTCAATGATAACTCCACAAATGTCAATGTTTGCTGTTAATGAGAGAGAGATGGGCACTCTGAAAAAGGGGAAAAGCCAAGTGAATAAAATACCCCAAATCACCTTTGTGGGTGTGACTATTTTGTCATAATGTAAAGGATAACATATAGAAATATATCGATCATAAGCCATAAGTGTTAGGTTTGTTATATCACAAGTAACATAGGTATATATAAAGTAGATTTGCACAAGACAAGAAAGCCATGTTATCTGATAATCCTCCGTCAAGAATCTACTTATGATAAAAGGTGCAACTGCTGTACCCCCATATACATTTATACATGCCAAATTGCAGATAAAGATGTACATTGGCTTATGTAGTTTTCTTTCAAGACATACTACACAGATGATCAGTCCATTAGCAATGATGATGAGTGGAAAAAGTAAACCCAGCACAACAACAAAAACAAATTTCAAGTCATGTATTTTGTTAATGCATCCAGTGTGAAGGAAATATTTTGCATTGTGCTTTGCAGCATGGCCCTGTAATTACATGAACAACAGAAGAAAAACAAGGTTAAAGAAATGCTACTGGAACAGAAAAAAAAAACATTATTCACAATATTGTTTAGAATATAATTTCATCACAATAGACTGAAACATGAATCACAAAAAGCAGAATAAATATACAGCAAATACACAGTATAGTATACAGTATATACAGTATCTTACAGTTTCTCATGCGTCTATCAAGTATCAGTTTGAAGACTGAATGTGGAATTTGAAGGATGGGGTTGTATTTATGACAGGGCCGTTGAACACATGGTTTATGCAAATTAGCACATTGCTGATTCGGCAGACAATGTAACCTATAGCGCAAATAGAAACAAATTAATTTAGAGGTCTTAAGAATTGTGTGGAAAGGGAGTATGCCACACAATGAAAAGGTCTAAAAGCTTTAAGGGCCAAGCATCTCTGCAAACTCATAGAAAATAACTAAAACACCCCAAGGTTTTTATTCAGTACAGTGGCTAGATTAATAAATAAGCAGTTGTTACCTGAACTAGATAATCCATCACAGTTTAGTAGTGACTTTATGAATTTTTTCACTGAGGAAATCGAAAGCATCAGAAATATTATTGTAAGTGTACAACCTTTGACAATGTTTTAAGACTCAGCCGTTTTATTGTCCCTCAATAAGTATTGCAGTGCTTTACAGCTATAGGACAGGATGTGCTAGAAAAAAAAGCTATATATTATACACACACACACACACACACACACACACACACACACACACATACACTCACCTAAAGGATTATTAGGAACACCATACTAATACTGTGTTTGACCCCCTTTCGCCTTCAGAACTGCCTTAATTCTAAGTGGCATTGATTCAACAAGGTGCTGAAAGCATTCTTTAGAAATGTTGGCCCATATTGATAGGATAGCATCTTGCAGTTGATGGAGATTTGTGGGATGCACATCCAGGGCACGAAGCTCCCGTTCCACCAATCCCAAAGATGCTCTATTGGGTTGAGATCTGGTGACTGTGGGGGCCATTTTAGTACAGTGAACTCATTGTCATGTTCAAGAAACCAATTTGAAATGATTCGAGCTTTGTGACATGGTGCATTATCCTGCTGGAAGTAGTCATCAGAGGAAGGGTACATGGTGGTCATAAAGGGATGGACATGGTCAGAAACAATGCTCAGGTAGGCCGTGGCATTTAAACGATGCCCAATTGGCACTAAGGGGCCTAAAGTGTGCCAAGAAAACATCCCCCACACCATTAAACCACCACCACCAGCCTGCACAGTGGTAACAAGGCATGATGGATCCATGTTCTCATTCTGTTTACACCAAATTCTGACTCTACCATCTAAATGTCTCAACAGAAATCGAGACTCATCAGACCAGGCAACATTTTTCCAGTCTTCAACTGTCCAATTTTGGTGAGCTCGTGCAAATGTAGCCTCTTTTTCCTATTTGTAGTGGAGATGAGTGGTACCCGGTGGGGTCTTCTGCTGTTGTAGCCCATCCGCCTCAAGGTTGTGCATGTTGTGGCTTCACAAATGCTTTGCTGCATACCTCGGTTGTAACGAGTGGTTATTTCAGTCAAAGTTGCTCTTCTATCAGCTTGTATCAGTCGGCCCATTCTCCTCTGCCCTCTAGCATCAACAAGGCATTTTCGCCCACAGGACTGCCGCATACTGGATGTTTTTCCCTTTTCACACCATTCTTTGTAAACCCTAGAAATAGTTGTGCGTGAAAATCCCAGTAACTGAGCAGATTGTGAAATACTCAGACCGGCCCGTCTGACACCAACAACCATGCCACGCTCAAAATTGCTTAAATCACCTTTCTTTCCCATTCTGACATTCAGTTTGGAGTTCAGGAGATTGTCTTGACCAGGACCACACCCCTAAATGCATTGAAGATTAAGATTGCCATGTGATTGGTTGATTAGATAATTGCATTAATAAGAAATTGAACAGGTGTTCCTAATAATCCTTTAGGTGAGTGTACATACATCATACATACACACACACATACCTCAGAAGAATTAGAAGAACATGATTTGAAAATGAGAAAGATTTTTAAGGTAAGAAAGTAAGAACATTTTCCACTCATAATAGTAAGCATGCTATTGTTGCATAAACTTTACATTGTAGCTACTTGTTAAACTGGTGCCAGACTAAAATGTAAGTATAGGCTATATAGACAGAAACATGTTGAAATATGAACTATAGACAGGTAGGCAACCTTTCAATGCTAAATTTATATACATGTACGACACAAGACTGCAGTTTATGTTCGATCATAAAACAGCATGATATAAAAGTTGTTACATTTTTTTTTCATTAGTCACATGTTCTCCTTTGTTCAGTTTTCCCGCCACTCCTTTGATACCATGGTCACCATCATTATGAGATCATTTGGTTCAGCTGTGTTTGATTAATCATCCACATTTGTTTTTGCTATAAAAGTTTTCCCTCACATCTATTCTCTGTCTGATCACTAACACACTAAGTGTGTGTTGCTCAGCCTGTTTACCTGTCTTCTGGATTATTATTACAGTTTTTTAGTGGTGGGCAGATCGAGGCTTCGTGAAGCAATGAATCAGTTGAACCAAATGGGCCATATTGTTTCGAGGCTTCGAATCAATCCGACACCCGTCTCAACGGTGACACCTAGTGGTCACTTGCAGGTGTTGATCTGAAACAACCTTGATGAGCCATTAAAAAAAAATGTTGTTTTTTTATTATTGTATTTTTCTAATATGTGAAGCTTGTAACCTATAGGCCCCTCACTGTGCATAATGTTATTTTGGTACTGCAAAATGAATATTAATAAAAGAAATCAAGCCACAATGTCTCACTTTTTTAGAGATTTTTATTAAAAAATATTAATTTCTCTGCTGTGGAAGGACTTAGGCCCAATCCCAATTCTTTTTTATACCCCTTCGCCTACCCCTAACCCTTCGCCTACCCCTAACCCTTGCCCCTTGAAACAGAGTGTCAAGGCGTAGGGGTGAAAATATTCCCCTAAGAAATGGGACACCACTACTACACCGTTACATGTCATTATACATCGTCGCTAGCGCCTACGTCACAGGAGATGCGCCAATGTTTATCACAAACTTCCAAGATGCCGTCGTCAGCTGTAGTCTTGCGTGAGTTACAGCTATTTATTGTATGTTTCTACGGATCTGCTCATGTGCGAGGTTAAAGCACGCAAGCAGACCATCTACGGGACAAGCCGGATTCCACCATATCTTTATGTTTTGTGTGCTGCTGCGCGTCCTGTGTGTAATAAGCAGAGTGTACGCGCGTTGTCCCCCCGCCTATAGGTTCATATTACTAATGCGCCCTTAAAAAAAACTGTGCCATTGACTTTTGACCAGGTTTTTGTTGGTCAATGGTGCAGTCTATTTCAGTTGCTTCAAAATAGCAACACACTGCGTCTGAACACACCTCGATTTCAGACCAGTACGCCCATGGGCGCACAAATGGGCGCAAATGCATTTTCTATTTAAACAACGTGGCGCAGGACGTGAAAATGATAACTGCTTCGGGCTGAAACTAGCAAAAAACACTTGCGCCTGGTGCCGGGTGTATGATAGGGCCCTAAGAAATACAAATAAAATATTTTTTAAAATAGAATGTTTTTATTATTATTTTAAAGGTTTACTCATTCAATAATATAATAGTGAGTAGAAAATATACACTGTATCTTAATGATTTTTTTTAGTACAATGACAATATAAAAGACAATTATTTAATTTAGGTAAAAAACATGTCTGTACAATATGATTTTTTTTTACATTTTTCTCACACAATAAAAATTGGTCTTTAAACCTGAAAATATTATTTATATTTATACTATGGGGCTGAATGCTTGATTCTGATTGGTTGAAGTAGTTCCAGGCAGGACTTGACTGCATTATAGTTCCATATCACTTCGGCAAATTATTTAAGTTATTTCAAAGGTTCTTACAGTCTATTACAATATCAAAAGAACCAAAATCCACAAACACTGACCAAGAAAATCTGTGAGGTTTTATTTGCTAACTGGGAGGTAATTCACACATGCTTAAGCAATCTATCAATGTGTCAACAAAAACTGTATTATTCTGCATATCAATGGCTGAGGCCTCCATTGCAAACTCTAAAATTATGTTTTGGAATTAGCAACAGAGGCTTGGGATGAGACGGGTAAAAAAAAGTCCCACACACAAGAGCGACAAAAACCTGACAAATGTCTCGAAATAAAATATTTGAACAATGTCTTGTGGAGTGGTGATCGCAGTATAAGCGGAATAATTGACTGGGCCATTGAAATGTTAACAAAAAGAATGCACACCCGAAGCGTAACGACCACACCGTTTCTTGTTTGATCGCATTTCATCTCAGGTGTGCATTATTTTTCTAATATTCAACGGCCTGTTGTCAATTAATTCTTTACATATAGCTTCCTTTATATTCTAGGAAGAGGGTCCCTCACAAGAGGATCGTCATATTTAGGGGGTGCTTGACATCAAACGTTTAAAGGGGTCATGAATTGAGAAATCAAATATTCACCCGATCTTTTCACAAATTAATGGCTCACCATATTATAAAACATACTCTAAGTTTCAGAACTTAAAACGTATTTGTTAGTTCAAAAATAGCTTTTATTGAATCCAAGCTGCAAAAAATACTTGTTGTTCTGCTTCTTGGTTGGTTGTTTTTTAGATTACATAATAAAGATGAATGCATTACCACAAGATTGCCTGCACAGACACAGCTGTCACCAAAACTCTCGATATAACCAATTACGCTGTCTACACTGTGATATCTTTTTTAGATTGTGCTTGCATTGTGTTAGTTATGATGAAAGCATTCATGAGAGTGCAGAAATCAAGTTGCAATAGCAAGACTCATGCTTTCAACATGCAAGACATGACTGTGTTAGGCTACAAAGTTCAGCATTGCAACCTTTTATGCAATGGGAGTAGATCTAAAAAATAATGGTTTAGTGAACACTTTTCACAATTAGTTCATCTTGGAAGCTGTAATAGTAAAAGCAAAGTACAAGTTTTCAAAAGAGTTACACATGTACAATGCTTATTTCATATGCAAAGATGTTACCTAATTATAGCAGTGGGCATTTCTGTTGAAGTCTTAAAGGAGACATGCCCCTTTAAATGGAGTGTTTAAATCAGAGTATAATCAGGGTATAAAATGGTTTTGATGAAAATGTTTTCTAACATGAGTGCACCTCAGGAAATATCATAAAAAAATTCATGAGCCCTTTAAAAGCCACTGCCCTCAACAAACCTCAACCTAAAGAAGGTAGGATTGTTGTATTGGCTTTTTATTGTATTAAATTTTTTACTGTATATACCTGGCTTTCATTCATAACATCAGTGAACACCTTGGAATGTATGTTAAGCAGTCACAATCAAGAATTCAAAAAACTGTATGTTACTAAAGCATAAAAGAGGTACTTTGTTCACCTATTTCCTCCTGAGATAAGTTTTTCTGTCTAATGTGGTCAGATTTTGAACCGTCTGTACTATGATCTCTGATTAAGAAAACCTCTTTTGATTTTCTAACAACTTGTTTTCTTTTGGTCTCTCACCTCATCATCGGAGTAGGAGTAAGCTGAGGCCACTGCATCCCACATCTTACTGGCCACGTTGGCTGCCTGCTTCATGCCTGACTTAAGCATATCTACTTTTGGCCCTACCAGGAGAGAGTCCATCTTGATGCCTGATATAGAATTGATAACAGATCCCAGTGAGCTGCTCTGTGATGACTTTACAAGAGCGGTCAGCGATGATGACCTTTGACCTGCAGAGCCTGGGGTCTTGGGGGACTTGAATGCGAATGTCTTAGAGCGTGTGACGGCAGGGCTACGTTTTGGTGTTTCAGTTGAACTAGCTACTTTGACCGGACCAATCGGAAGGCTCGATCTTCTTTCTAAAGACTGCTTAACTGCAGGAGAGTCTGGACAGTTCATTGATTCATGATTTGATCCCTGTTGCAACTCCATGCTGGGAGATCTACCACTAAGAGGTTTACCACTCATGTACATTTCAATCTCATCTGCCAGATTCCTTGACACCAAAAGTGGAAAGGGCTGTGTGGACTCCTGGCTCTGGATGGAGGTTACATCCTCAGTTTCAGAGGCAAATAGAGACAGAGGATCTGCCCCCACCTCAACATCCTCCCTCTCCACAGCTTTAGAAGAGGAGGAACCAGTGCTAATGGTTCGCCCAAGTCTTCACTACCCTGGGGTGTTGCTGTGTCAACTGAATCTTCCAGCTCTCTACTTTTCTCCACTTTCTCTTCTGCAGTACTGAATGCTTTGTGCTCCTTCTCCGGCTTATCTTCATGTTCCTCTTCCTGGAGGGCAGGGCTCAGTGTAGCCTCCGTCTTAAACTCTTTAAAGGGGCGATGGTTCCAAAAGGAGGAGGGGTCAGACTGCCAGAGAACACGGCTGCGAGGATTTTTGCATCCGCGCCCATGTGATCAGCGCTGAGCTCCAGACTGCCCTTCTTTTGTAGCATGCCGGCTTTGCTCTCCGCACTGAAACTGCAGCTGCGCTCCATGAAGGCTTTCACCCTCTGCTGCTGTCCAGACTGAGACACCTGTGAATCTGGGATTCCAGAATCACCCTCCACAGGCAGGGTGACATCTTCACTCTTTTTACGAGGCATGAAGAGCTTACCTGTACAAACACCTGCTGGAGACATGGAAGACAATGAAAGCAATGGTACTTAATTTCAGGAAGCACTCAATAAATGCTAGAATTTGCTTGTCCAGAAAGAAATATCAGTACTTGGAAAGGCAACAAAAGTTTTGTGTAAAATAAAATGCTGCATCAAAGAACTTGTACCAAGTTATTATTAATCATATCAGTATACATTTCCAGTTACTTACCAGTTTCTCCCCTGCCTGCAGTGCTGTCAAAGTGGACAGGGATCTCAGTGGACAGTTTTACAATGCTGGCTACACAAGGTGCCATCTCAGCAGGGCTAGGGGGCTCCGTCACAGCTACAACACTGTCCACAGAACTAGCAATATCAACCCCTGTAAAGAGACAAAAGGAGGAATCTATCTTAGAGAAATTATCCTGATGTCAATGTACATTACAATAGAAAATCTAGTGCTGTAAAAGGAACTGCATTAATACCTGTGATTAAAGATAATTAAGTTAATTTTGAATGCTGTTAATGCATTCATTCAATTTGACATCTACAGTATTTCATTCTGTTTCAGTGATATAATTATCATAGAACCCAACAAGAATAAAATATTACACACAAAACAAATTGGTGTCATTTGTATAAACATGAATGACAATAGTATTATAGTTAAATATTTGTTAAATATTAAGTGCATTAAGTGTAGGACAATTGCATTATTTAATTATTTCAAAGTTGCATTAAAGGGATACTTCACCTCTGGAAAGAGAATGTGTCATTTATGTAGAAGAAATGTGAAGAAATTTTTGAATTTGGAGCTTTCTAGACTGAGAAAACCCAGAAAATGTATTTTTGGCTTATGTGGATGAAAGACAACTCCCAGAATGCACTTGCTTCGCTGCGCTACGAGGCCACTCCCAAGCCACGCCTCCCGGTTAGAGAGCGCAGTTGAAAACAACAAGGTTAGGCTACTAGTGAGTCTCCGTGA
>FLSR01000624.1:251249-276281 GCA_900092035.1 Leuciscus waleckii
TAAAATGCTTGTTTTATTTCTTATTTGTCTCTGTCAGTTTAAATCTAGACTAAAACACATCTCTTTAACCTGGCATACACATAGAAAATTATACATTCCTATTATTCAAATCAGTTAAATGATTATTAGGCTGCATAAATTAGGTCAGCCAGAACTGGGAACACTTCCTATAACACTCAATGTACTCGTTACATCAAAAGAAGAATGGCATCTACGCTAATGTTAGTCTTTCTGTTTATTCCGAGGTTTACTGTAATCAGCCGGATCCGGCCGTGTCCAGATCAGATGGTGGACCTGCACCTAGACACAACCACAACGCATCCCTGAAGTGTCAGCAAAGATTGTTACAACTAGACTCCCCTGTGAAGGCCTCATCGACACGACAAACTCGTCTCCATACACATGATGACTCCGATCTTGAACCAGATGGAACTGGATAATATCTGATTGTTCCAATCCAATCTGACTTCTGACCTATAATGCTGCCTGAATCATAATCATAAACTGTTTGTTTGTTGGCCAGAGGGGAACTGGCCCCCTGACTGAGCCTGGGTTCTCCAAAAGTTTTTTTTCTCCATTCTGCCACCTGATGGAGTTTGGTTCCTTGCCACTGTCCCCTTTTTCACCTTTGTTGTCATTGGCTTTTGGCTTGCTTAGTTGGGGACAGTTAATTTAATTTAATACTCAACAATATTATTGATCTGCCTGCACGGACACCATTATATGAGAACTGAACTGAGCTGGACGATGACATTACGGTTTTCTCCAGAGCGGCCATATATATAAATGAACTAAATTAATAACTTGTTTACAACAAAAATGAAACATCACTGAACTTACTTAAGTTGGACTGTGACGCTATTTTCTTCTGGACACAAACTTTGTTGCATTATTTTCCTGTTATCTCTGTAAAGCTGCTTTGAAACAATCTGTATTGTAAAAAGCGCTGTATAAATAAATGTGACTTGACTTTAATTTAAATTGAACAGCCTGCAAGAGATTCTAATGTGTACAAGTCTGTCAAAATGGCTGCTGGTCTTTGTTAATTAAATGTAAAATGCATGGCAGTTCAGTGGATTTAGCCTGAATCTACAATGTAGACAAACTATTTTCCTGTTTCACCTACATGACATTTTCAAAATTTTTCATCATGTATGGGTGATGACTAGAGATAATCTTGTCTGATGTCGACGATGGCAGTTGCTAGTAAAAGTGTTAACCTGGCATTTATGAACATTTGACCTAAAATTATAATACAATATTAATCCAGTTACTTACCATTCTACTCGAATAACCTGTAACATTTTAATAGAAGGAAAACGTCTCCGGTTACTATCGTAACCTCGGTTCCCTGAGAGGCGGGAACGAGACATTACGTCACTGACGTATATGGGAACTCCCTTCCTCCTCATTTTCACTGAAATCTTATTGGCTAACGCCAGCTGGAGACAGCTGGCCAATTGACACGCCATACTGAATATATATATATATATGATATAGACAGACAACACCAAATATACAGAGACAGATTTCACACAGAGCGCAACTGAAGACTCAGAAAGCTTTCGTTTTCTGTTTCGGGCCGGCTTTTATAGCTTCCTGGTACGTGACGTCACCCGCCTCTGACGTTCCGCCACACCATTGGACTGATTTTACATGTGCTTCAGGACGTCATCACGCAAAGCGTTCCCCATAGCGTCAATTTCGACGCAACGCGAGTTCCCTTGAAAGGGAACTCTAACTACAGTCTGCACAGCAGCAGTTCATGTGGACCAAACTCTAGTTTGTTTTTCATTGCTTGAACGCAGTTTTCAAAACTCTACACACTTATCCCATGACTTTAACCACAACCTGCACAACACTGTGGATTTACAGCACTTTGTTCAAATGCTAACACACTGCTGTCAAAACTGTGAACCACACATTAAAAACAGAATAGATTTCAGCCTTGTGCCTTTCAAACACTGCTGATTGCAGTTTCAGCTGAAAGGCTAAGCAGGATTAGCCCCTCAATTATTTGTTCAAATTACAGTATGTACTTTTAGTTTCTACCTTTTTTCTCTCATTACTGTAATTCCGTAAATTACTACATACTATTGAAGCAAACTGCTAATTTTCATTTACCTTAAAGAATTATGTTCTAAAAATTTAAATAAATCATGTGAAAGAATGTCACTCTTTTCTTTGAAGAAAATATTACTTTGTATGAAGTCACTGAAATTGTTCAAACTGTAAAGATGAAAAGTTTGTATTTTCTGTATTGGTGTTTGATGCTAGTGTTTTTACTCTCAGTGTGCAGACTGTAGTTAGAGTTTTGCACATGTAGCTCCAGTTGTGCTCACTGTGTTTAGCAATCGAAAAAAACTGTAAAACATTGTATTGGAAATTATCTTCTTTGTCTGCCTTTCTGCAACCCAATGTGACAAAACTAGGCTAGTATAGTATGAGTGTTTTAGTATTGAGTCTTAATGTGATTAATTCATCTTTTCATTAGGATACGTGCCAAAAACTTTTAAAGGGGGGGGGTGAAACACTCAGTTTCAGTCAATCTCATGTTAATCTTGAGTACCTATGGAGTAGTATTGCATCCTTCATATCTCCAAAAAGTCTTTAGTTTTATTACATTTATAAAAGAAAGATAGGCTGTACCGAGTCTTTCCGGAAAAAAAACAAGCGGCTGGAGGCGTGCCGTGTGGGCGGGGCTAAAGAATCATGAGAGCGAATCACACACACACACCATACATCGCATGCTCCATAGATACATTAACTATACGTGATCATGTTGTTTACTTGCTGTGCTTACGCGCTGTTATGCCGATACTATGATACTCAGCTCTATATTTCTTCACGCCCTGACGAAACTTACCAATTCACAAAATTAATGGAATGTATCGGTAATATAATAAATTGGATGACTAGTAATTTCCTACAACAACTTAATTCTGAAAAAAACAGAGATTCTAATTATTGGACACAAAACTTCCTCACGTAATAATCTAGAATACTGTCTAACACTTGATGGCTGCTCTGTCAAGTCTTCGTCGTCGGTTAGGAACCTGGGTGTGCTCTTTGATACCAATCTTTCATTTGAAAGTCACGTGTCTAGTATCTGTAAAACCGCATTTTTTCATCTAAAAAATATATCTAAATTACATCATATGCTCTCAATAAAAAATGCAGAACAATTAGTTCATGTGCTCATGACATCAAAGCTAGATTATTGTAATGTTCTTATGGGTGGTTGCCCTGCACGCTTAATAAATAAAATACAGCTGGTCCAAAATGCAGCAGCTAGAGTTCTTACTAGAACCAGGAAGTATGACCATATTAGCCCGGTTCTGTCAACACTGCATTGGCTCCCTATTAAACATTGTATCAATTTTTAAATATTGCTGATTACTTACAAAGCACTAAATGGTTTAGCTCCGCAGCACTTTAGCGAGTTCTTAACGCATTATAGTCCTTCACGTCTATTGCAATCTCAAAATTCCAGCCAGTTGATAATACCTAGAATATCAAAATCGACTGCTGGCGGTAATCCTTTTCCTATTTAGCACGAAAACTTTGGAACAGTCTTCCTAACATTGTCCGGGAAGCAGACACTCTGTCAGTTCAAAGCTAGACTAAAAACACATCTCTTTGACCTAGAATACACATAACACATTATAGACTTTTATAATTCAATGTTAGGCTGCATAGATTAGGACTTCCCATAAATCCTGATGTACTCGTTACATCATAAGAAGAATGGCGTCTATGCTAATATTAGTCTCTCTGTTTATCCCAAGGTTTACTGCAGTCCGCCGGATCCAGGCCGTATCCAGATCTGATGAAGGACCTGCGCCTGGACACGACGGCAACGCAGTTCTGAAGTGTCAACTAGTCTCTCCCCTGTGAAGGCCTCCCTCCCTTCCCTTTACCTCTCTACAGATAAAGCGTTGTCGGGATAATTCCGGTTCGCGTGGCTATGCGGAAGCAATAAAAATTCTGTATTATAAATTTTAAGGCCAGACAAGTAGTATGTTGAGGGTTGATTTGTAGGGAAGGACTACACGCCTGTGCACATATATTCAAATGCGCATACCTATAGACTAAACTCGTAATGTGCATGTGCACGCCATCAGCGTTTTCACTGGTTCGCGTTTTTGAATTTGCGCAGAAAGAACTTAAGAGTTTTCTGTTAAAACGGTGTCGTGTTAGCGGCCCCTAAGTTAATAACTACTGATCGTTGCGACGGAAGTGAATCAATCAAACTAACTTTAGCTGGACAATAACTTTATTCTAGAGCTGCTATAAAGCCAAAACAATATCTGTTACTTTAATTTCTTATTATCACTGTAAAGCTGCTTTGGAACAATCTACATTGTTAAAAGCGCTATATAAATGAAGCTGACTTGACTTGACTTTACTCTAATATGTAAATATTATACTGTTTAGAAATATTATACAGTGTTTGCTGTTAAATACTGTGTTTGTGGATATGTGCTCAAACGTAGATATGTATAATGCGGTAACAATAATGTTTCATAGTTTGGAGCGGCTCGATTGCTTCAGTAAATGTCTCTGCACACGCTGTGAGTTTGAGTCACTCGCGCTGTGCGTTTGAAAAGCAAAATGCACCAAATATTAGGCTTCATGTTTTTACTTACTCCAAATGTTTCCATTTGTTATGACGTAATGAAATGCGATTGAAGTAACATATGATAATCCATATCTTTTTTTTTTCTCTAGTGTAGTTTATTGAAATGTTCCTTGTGAACGATTTAAAGGCCGCCTGCTATAGGCTATTGTTATTGTTATTTATACAGTGGGGAGAACAAGTATTTGATACACTGCCGATTTTGCAGGTTTTCCTACTTACAAAGCATGTAGAGGTCTGTAATTTTTATCATAGGTACTGCCGATTTTGCAGGTTTTCCTACTTACAAAGCATGTAGAGGTCTGTATCATTCTACATTCTACTTACAAAGCATGTAGAGGTCTTTTTATCATAGGTACACTTCAACTGTGAGAGACGGAATCTAAAACAAAAATCCAGAAAATCACATTGTATGATTTTTAAATAATTATTTAAGAAGCCCTCCTGTTCTCCACTCATTACCTGTATTAACTGCACCTGTTTGAACTCGTTACCTGTATAAAAGACACCTGTCCACACACTCAATCAAACAGACTCCAACCTCTCCACAATGGCCAAGACCAGAGGGCTGTGTAAGGACATCAGGGATAAAACTGTAGACCTGCACAAGGCTGGGATGGGCTACAGGACAATAGGCAAGCAGCTTGGTGAGAAGGCAAAAACTGTTGCCACAATTATTAGAAAATGGAAGAAGTTCAAGATGACGGTCAATCTCCCTCGGTCTGGGGCACCATGCAAGATCTCACCTCGTGGGGCATCAATGATCATGAGGAAGGTGAAGGATCAGCCCAGAACTACACGGCAGGTCAATGACCTGAAGAGAGCTGGGACCACAGTCTCAAAGAAAACCATTAGTAACACACTACGCCGTCATGGATTAAAATCCTGCAGCGCACGCAAGGTCCCCCTGCTCAAGCCAGCGCATGTCCAGGCCCATCTGAAGTTTGCCAATGACCATCTGGATGATCCAGAGGAGGAATGGGATGCAGTGTGTGCAAACCTGATCAAGAACTACAGGAAACGTATGATCTCTGTAATTGAAAACAAAGGTTTCTATACCAAGTATTAAGTTCTGCTTTTCTGATGTATCAAATACTTGTCATGCAATAAAATGCAAATTAATTAGTTAAAAATCATACAATGTGATTTTCTGGATTTTTGTTTTAGATTCCGTCACTCACAGTTGAAGAGTACCTATGATAAAAATTACAGACTTCTACATGCTTTGTAAGTGGGAAAACCCTCAAAATCGTCAGTGTATCAAATACTTGTTCTCCCCACTGTATATGTGAATAGCGGGTGTTTCAAATATGAGTCGATAATGAGGTCGGAACCAGCACGTCCAGTTCAAGTAGGATTTGACTGTTTCACTTTACTTTACATTATTTGATTAATCCATTATGTTGAAGAGACCTTTTTGAAGGATATATTGGTTTACTTATGCCCTTTTGAACACTTGATCTTAAGTGAGACTTGAGTGTTTGTAGGCATTTAAGAGGCTGTTGTGTTGACCTTGAATTATTGCAATATTGAGGTGTTCAGTTTTATTTTGAGGAACATATGTTGCCTCTGATATCTGACTGTCTGTATCACAATGTAGGAATACTATACACACACTGTCGGCCTATTTTTTTTTATTTTATTTTAAATTGAGAATCCGTGACAAAGTTTGGAGAAAGATATTGTAGTAAGTCACAAAAATGATTTTCAGTCTTCATATTTTCCACCATCATTCTCCTCTTAGGGTCACCACAATCACAAGCCTCATTGGGACTGGTCTTGGCCTTTTGACCAAGGGACTTAATTAAAGTGTTTTATGTCTAAATAACCTCTAGGTCCATTTATCTTGGACCACTGGGAGACATGGTTAACAGTATCCTTTCCTGGGATGGCCAAGGGACCATATTAGAAGTGAAAACAACTTAACGACCTGTTAATAGCAAGTCGTTAATTGAGTCTTTGTTGAGTTACATCATTTGGTGGGGTTTTATAAACATTTGGTCCCATTAACATCGAGTGATCTTTGACCTGCAGTGCCTTATGTTTGGACATAGTGATGAATTCACAAACAAAATATCAAAACTAGCATATTATAGTAATTAAAATGTTACAAGTTTTTTTATTTTTTTTATCATTAATATATTTTGAAATAAAATATTCTCTTTCTAAACATCCAGAACTGATATCTGTAAAAACTTCTGTTATCAAGAACTTTTCTTATTATTATAATATGCTTCTTATTTTCAGTAGCATGTAATTCTAGCACAATGGCACAACCTGCTGGCTAACTTAAGATAAGCACCACAAACACACATGAAAATGAAATATTATAGATAGTGCCTTATTTTTTTTCGGAATTTGATTGTGTGATGAAATGGGTTCTCTGGTATGAATCAATCAATCTTTATTTATTTATTTAACATTTATACATCATAGGTTTAATTATAAAAATAGCTAAAGTCAGCCTGTGAATTTAACTGATATGAGCAATTACTTCTGACATGAATTCATGCGTTGCGCTTAGCATTTTCAAAATAAATGAGCAAAAACCAAACTGTTATCCCTGCTGTTCTCTATAAAGATGTAGGGAAAATAAATGTAAATACTTACATTATTAGGCTATATACACAGTGTTTTTTTTGTTCATTGTCACTGTAATTAATATATTATTATTTTTAATTAGCTCATGTGTAAAAAGTTAGATCTTTTTTGTTATCCTTTGTTAAAAACTTGTTGACCATACCGAACTGATGTACAGCATTTTAAACTAGTAGTTAAGGAGTTCCTCACTTTAGATTGAGTCACAGAAAATAAAAAAATTCCATTCATTAAGTGCTTTAAACCTCCCTTTATTAGACTGCATTATAGTAGTCTATACTAGTCTTCAATACTAGTAATTGTTCCTGAAATGTTTATAAATATTAATCAATCATTAATGTGTCATTTCACTTTATACATAAACATTTCTTTACCTTTCTTGGTAATACAATAATACAGTACTAATTTGTACTAATTCTAATTCTGGTACTAATTAATTAGTAATTTGTTATTTACTAATTAAATGATTGACTAAAATAATTTGCAATAGTTGATTCATTGATTATATGTTGTAGTATCTACACTGTTAATATATTAATAGGCTATATGTCACACCTATAAAAGTATTTATATTAAACAAACTCAAATAATCCACAAGGTGTAACAGCATGCACGTAACACAAACAATAACCGACAATTAATGAGGAAACACAGGTTCCCTTTCAAGAGGTCTCTCGTATTGCGTACTGTAAGTAGCTTACGCTATGGGAAAAACTCCTTTTCTCGAGAATACATTTTTATTCCAAATTTTTAAAACACAGTGCAGCCGCACAGCAGACAGCTAGCTGAGCATCTAGAGAGGTCATTGGCTGTGCTGCAGCAACTGCACAAACCTATTGCAAGGCGGCTCATGCACACAAACCAATCAGGCCGCTTCAGAGCTATATAAGCCCCATTTTCGCCATATATCTCCTTTAGCAAGTCTCCACTTCGCTGTCCTCCGGATTAAGGCGAGACACTACAGGTGAATAGGGTAAAAATTTTAACTAGCAGATATCACCATGAAACTTTCACAGTTGATTACCTACATAAGATGAGAAAAAAATGTATTACAAGTTTTCTGTAATTTAATGTTTAAATATGCAAATTAGGCAATATCGAATGAAATATGCGCTCATTTGTATATATTTAAAAAAACGAAATCTGAGTATTGGATAAAGCCAGGTTAAAAAATTTTTTTTCATTGTATTCACATATTAGATGGGAAAAAATTGCAGAGGGATTTATGGATATCTACTTTTGTTATCCTGTAAACCAGAATATACTGTCAATAGCCTTAAAAAAGGATTTTCGCCATGTTTTTTTATAATAAAATGTTATATAAATCAGGCTAGGAATAATATATTTACAAATCCCTCAATAAATGTCTTCATAATATAACTAGGTACAAGACTTGAAAGTTTGGTGTATATAGATGCTACTCAAGTGGAGATTTCGAACTTGGAGTATGAGAGAAAGGTCATTTTGAGAAAACGGGCTTTAAAGATTTATCATCAGCCAATGTGATTGCGCATTCAGCCCTTTTACTTTCACGATTGGTTGCTGATAAAAAGGAAATTACCATATTTGGATCCGACAGCATTGTACAGTGAAGAGAGAGCTTTCCAGCGGTGCCTGTGATGACAGAGAGCAGACAGAGATCGCGGATCGGCGGGATGATTTACAGCGACAGCTTTTGTTGAATTTATGCGAAATCTACTGACGCAAACAGACAAAGTGTAGTAAAATTTAGTAAAGACCTAAATGTGTATTTCTGACTTTTTTTTTTCACCACAGTCTGAAGGAAGACATGTTATTGAAGACAAATATCCAAAAATCTCAAAATTGACCAGTAAAAAAACCCCGATGTTTTTGCCTGCCGTGTCTCGCCTTAAGAAGACTTCTTCGCCGCCGTCGAAAAGCCTTCAGCGGAACAACCACCTGCTTAGCAGCTCTGAGGACGCCGGCTTCCTGGTTTCACTGGACGCCGCCTTCAGCCCGATGTTCAGCTGTCCCATCCGACGCGCTATATCCTTTTACAAAAGCTAGTGTGTTCGCCGCTGCGACTCACTTCGAAAAGAGCAATTTTCTCAGCCATTGTTTCAAATGCCTTGGGTCACCTGCGCCTTCTCTTCTCTTCGGCGGAGATCGTCACATCCTCTGCGCTTCCCGTCTGGGCCGTGACCACGCGGAAGCTGCACTCTCTAAGGGCGGCTGCCCAGAGTGTTTTGAAATGGCACGGGCTCGACTGGCCAGCTTCGCTCCCCCTTTTCCTTAGCTCTAACCAGGCAAGAAAAAGCGCCACGCACAGAGGATGCCAGAGCGGATGAATACGAGCGAGCACACACCGGCCCAGTCCCCGCGTGCCTCGCTCTCTCCCAGAGAAACACCCTCGCCAGTCCTGTTCACACAGGCAGACCAGCCCTCTGGACAGACCATCAGATGGCCGGTCTCGTCTCTTTTGGGGCATCAGACGAGGAGGACGACAAGGATGACAGCTTTTCCCTCACTGCATCCGAATGTGAGGAATGGACGGGCTCCATGGCCGACCCCGCACCCTCAACACAAGCCAGCATGAGCGACGTGAGAACCAGCCTTGATGCAGAGCGTGCTGATTAGGGCTAGTGAAGACCTCAGGCTCGAGTAGTCTTCGCCCAAGGAGCCCACACATAGCAGACTGGACGAGTGGTTCCTGCAGGGGCGCCGGCAGGCCCCTTAGCAGAGACCTGAGCCTTTCTTTCCTGAAATACATGACGAGCTAACGAAGTCGTGGAAAGCGCAACATTCAGCTTGTCTAAAACCTATTTCCCTTCGATGGAAAAAGGATAAAGGATACGACACGATTCCACCCCTCGAAGAAGCTGTGGCCGCGCATCTTTGCCCACCCACCACCATGGGATGGAAAGCTAAAGCGACTCACCCGTCTAAGCCTTGCCGCGTCACTTCAGCTCTCACCGGCGAGCCTCCGCCTCCGCTGGTCAAGCTGCTTCGGCGCTTCACACCATGGCTGTCCTCCAAGTTTTTCAGGCCAAACTTCTCCACTCGATGAACAAGTCTGGACCTGAACCGGAAGCTTTCAGAGACCTGCGCAGCCCACTGACCTGGCTCTGTGAGCTACCAAATGAACCGCCCAGGCGATCAGCAGGAGCATGGCGAACTTGACGGTGCTTGAACGTCATCTTTGGTTGAACTTAACAGAGATGAAGGATGCAGACAGGGCAGCTTTTCTCGACTCCCCTATCTCCACCACTGATCTGTTCGGCCCAGCAGTCAAGGGCTTTGCGGAGCGTTACACTGAGGCTCAGAAAGCCTCACAGGCTATGCGTCTCTTCCTCCCTAAATGCTCTAGCTCTGCTTCGGGCCCCCACAAGAAGGTGCAGCCCCCTCAGCCATTCAAGTCAGCACCACCGGTCTCCCAGCCTCAACCAGTGGCTGAAGTCCACTACCACTCTTGTTCAGCGAAGCGTCAGCAGTTCCCAGAGCGACGGGGACCCCGACCCAAGATTGTGTTGGACCCTGAGCCTCGAAAATCTTCCTAGCCATGGTGACAGGAAGGAAAAGAGAGTGTTTGAGTCTTGGTGCGGCCGGACCAACCTCCAAAAAGTCTCTCACGCATCTCCCAGTCCCCTCTTCTCAGGCGGCTGGAAATGTCAATATTGCAGTAAACGAACCTGTTTTGAAACATATTCACCTGCAAACAAACACCGTTTTTACAGCGACCCCCAAAAAACTGTTCTCCCTCCGGCACATGCTGGAAAGGTAATAATTGTAGGTTGTGTGCCCACTATGAAGTATGCACCCCTGCACATAAGCACTATTCCCACAATATCAGTTTTCCCTCCAGCTTGCGCTGGAGATGTAATAAATGTAGGTCGTGTGCCCACTATATACGCACCCCTGCACATAAGCACTGTTCCCGAAGTATCACAAATACAGAACAGCTGGGCGGCCGGATCCCTATCACAAAGCGGCCCGTCCCCAACATAATTCAATCCCTAGCTATGCGGGCCAGGGCCTGGGAGGCCATTCCCGGGATATCAGAATGGGTGTTGAACATAATAAAATGAGGCTACTTGTTACAGTTTGCTCGCAGACCCCTGCGCTTTCTAGCCGTGTTGAGACAACAGTGAGAAGCGACGTGGCTCGTGTCCTTCGCACCGAAGTGTCGAAACTGCTAGTAATAGGGGCTGTGGAACCAGTCCCTTTATCACAAAGTGAGTTGGGCTTTTACAGTCGCTATTTCCTCGTTCCAAAGAAGGATGGCGGCCTCAAGCCCATCCTAGATCTCAGACACCTGAACAAAGCGCTGATGACGCGCCCGTTCAGGATGCTGACAATCAAACAAATCCTCGCGCAAATTCGCCCAGGGGATTGGTTTCTCTCAGTGGATCTGAAAGATGCTTACTTTCACATTCAGATAACGCCCCATCACAGGCCATTTTTGAGATTCGACCCCAGAGTCGTCCTTAAGCCAAGGCATGGGTATGCTCCTAAAGTGCTCTCCACTCCGTTCAGAGCGCAGGTCATTCCGCTATCAGCTCTTCCCTCGCTAGAGGACGAAAGAGACGCAAATCTACTTTGCCCTGTCAGGGCTCTTAGAATCTATTTAGAGTGTTCTGCCCCGTTCAGGCAGTCAGAACAGCTCTTTATATGCTTTGGCGGCCGCACTAAAGGGCTTGTGGTCACAAAGCAAAGATTATCACGCTGGATAGTGGATGCTATCTCGCTGGCGTATAAGTCTAAGGGCCTCCGTTGTCCCATAGGCATCAGAGCTCATTCCACGAAATGGCATGGCCTCGTCATGGGCATGGTTGAGTGGAATACCAATTGAAGATATCTGTGCGGCGGCCGGCTGGGCCTCGCCGTCCACATTTATGAGATTTTATAACCTGGAAGTTCCCGCTTTACAAGCAAAGGTTCTTAGAATATAATAAGTGTTAAGCACAATTCACCATACTTTAAGGCCTGATGTATATCTAGTCATGGTTCAACCTGAACTACGGTCTTATACATTATAAATAAGGGGTGTGGCGAGCAGGACGAGGCCGGGGGCCGTGAGATAGCGACACGAGGCCGGTGGTGTGATTACTGATGAGCGACACCTGCGCAACGCACCGGTCTTGTATGTCTCACGGGAAGCGGAAGCATAAAGGGGGAGCGACGACAGTGGAGATCGAGAGAGGACAGGCCTGAACTTGTGTTGTGTTTTGTTTTATTGTGACAGCAGTCGTCCGTGAGGGGCTGCTGTCTTTTACTTTTGTTTTGTATTTGTTTTATTTATATCATTAAAATGTGTTTGAATGTTCGCCGATTCCCACCTCCTCCTTCCCACAACATTTAACCTTGTTACACTGGTGCCGAAACCCGGGAAGAAGGAGGAACGCGCTGTCAAAGAGCCCCTTGCCGCTGTGGGGTATCCGCAGTTCCATCGAGCATGGTGAGCAGAGTCTGTCGCCATGTACGCTCGGGGCGGTGCGCTGGAGTGAGTTGCCGGAGGGACGGACGAGCTCGCTGCCGGCCGCCTGGGTGCTGGAGGGACGACTGCCTTCCGTGAGGGAGCGGAGGAGTCGCTGCCGTTCGCCGTGGGCCGGAGCCTGCTGTCGTACACCATGATGGGGAGGAGCAGGGAACGGGGGACTACTGCCGTCTGCCCGTATCCGGAGGAGCCGTCGCCGTCCACCAGGCGGCGGAGGAGTGTCGTGCCGTCCACCGAGGGCTATCCAGCGCCACCGCCAGGCACCGCGGAGAAGATCACCCAGCTGGTGTAGGGCCAGATGGCAGCGCGTTATGGGAACCGGACCAAGATTTTTTTTCTCTCTCCCCTCTCTCGTCTCTGTCGCTCCTCATGCTTCCGTCTCCTTTTCTCTCGCCTCGTCTGCCCAGACCCCCAGGTACCGCAGCCGCCGTGTCCGGTGGGGCGAAGTTTTAAGCACGCACGACATTTTGAAAGGGGTTCCCATAGTGTGAGCTACTTACGCAATACGAGAGACCTCTCGAAAGGGAACTTCTCGGTTACTAACGTAACTAGGTTCCCTGAGAGAAGGGAACGAGTATTGTGTAACCCGCTGTGCTACTGTGCTTAGATCAGGTTCAGTCGATTTAAATCGCTTCAGTCGATTTAAACCTGATTCTATGGCGAAAATGGGGGCTTATATACTACAAGCCACGGCCATTCCGGCTGGCTCTGATGCGCATGGGCATGAAGCGGCCTGAATGTTTCGTGCGCATGAGCCGCCTCGCCATAGGTTCGTGCAGTTGCTGTCTGCTGTGCAGCTGCACTGCGTTTTAAAAATTTGGCTTCAGTATTCTCAAGAAAAGGAGTTTTTCCCATAGCGCAAGCTACTTATGCAATAGTAACTGAGACGAACTTAAGTATACAATGATAACGAACTCAAATACGAACAGCTGTGATGATTAAATGAATATTGATGGTAACAAACAAGTGGCAGGAAACTTGAACAAAGACAACAGGAAATAATGAAAATCAAACTAAAAGTCCATGAAGTCAAGTCAAGTCACATTATTTATATAGCACTTTTTACAATGCAGATTATTTCAAAACAGTTTTACAGAGATAACAGGAAAATGCAACAAAGTTTGTTTCTAGAAGAAGATAGTGTCACAGTCCAGCTTAAGTAAGTACAGTGATGTTTCATTTTGTTGTAAAAAAGATATTAATTTAGTTAATTTATATATATAACCGCTCTGGAGAAAACCGTGATGTCATTGTCCAGCTCAGTTCAGTTCTCATATAATGTTGTCAATGCAGGCAGATCAATATTATTGTTGAATATTAAATTAAATGTTAAATTGAATGTCCCCAACTAAGCAAGCCAAAAGCCAATGCCAACAAAGGTGAAAAAAGGTGACAGTGGCAAGGAACCAAAACTCCATCAGGTGGCAGGATGGATAAAAAAACCTTGGGAGAAACCAGGCTCAGTCGGGGGGGCCAGTTCTCCTCTGGCCAACGAACGAACAGTGTATGATTATGATCCAGACAGCATTATAGGTCAGAAGACAGATTGGATTGGAACAATCAGAATATTACCAGTTCCATCTGGTTGAAGATCAGAGTCACGCCGGTATGGACGGGTTTGTTTAGGATCAGTGCCGATGGCTGTCGTGTCGATGGGGCCTTCACAGGGGGGAGTCTAGTTGACACAACCTCTGGTGACACTCAGGGATGCGTTGTGGTCATGTCTTGGCGCAGGTCCTCCATCTTATCTGGATACGACCCGGATCCGGCTGACTACATCATGCGTTGTGGTCGTGTCTAGGCGTTGGTCCACCATCTGATCTGGATACGGCCTGGATCCAGCTGATTATAGTAAACCTCGGAATAAGCAGAAAGACTAACATTAGTGTAGATGCCATTCTTCTGATAATGTAATGAGTACATCAGTTGTTATAGAAAGTGTTCCCGGTTCTGGCTGACCTAATTTATGCAGCCTAATAATCATTCAACTGATTTGAATAATAGGAATGTAGAATTTTCAATGTGTGTACTAGGTTAAAGAAATGTGTTTTTAGTCTAGATTTAAACTGACAGAGTTTGTCTGCTTCCCGGACAATGTTAAGGAGACTGTTCCAGAGTTTAGGTGTAAATAGGAAAATGATCTACCGCCAGCAGTCGATTTTGAGATTCTAGGTATTATCAACTGGCCGGAATTTTGAGATCGCAATAGATGAGAAGGACTATAATGTGTAATAATAGGCTCACTCAAGTATTGGGGAGCTAAACCATTTAGTGCTTTGTAAGTAATAAGCAATATTTTAAAATTTGAACGATGTTTAAAGCCAATGCAGTGTTGACAGAACCGGGCTAATATGGTCATGCTTCCTGGTTCTAGTAAGAACTCTAGCTGGTGCATTTCGGACAAGCTGTAGTTTGTTTATTATGTGTGCAGGGCATCCACCTATAAGAGCATTACAATAATCTAGCCTTGAGGTCATGAACGCCTGAACTAACTTTTCCACATTTTTCATTGAAAGCATATGTCGTAATTTAGATATATTTTTAAGATGGAAGAATGCGGTTTTACAGATGCTAGAAACATGGCTTTCAAATGAAGATTGGTATCAAAGAGCACACCCAGGTTCCTAACTGACGACGAAGACTTGACAGAGCAGCCATCAATTGTTAGACAGTATTCTAGGTTAGTATGTGCGGAGATCCAGTGCATTGTAGGCAGTGTCTAAAACAGCAAAGAATCGTAAAAACAGAGAGAAAAAAGCAACGGAAAAACAACACAGACTCGTTGGAAAAACTTAACTGTGGCAGCTTTTATCCAAAATACGTACCGATACATATGTCAAATGAAAATGGGCGACGGCCATCTATATATGTATTTCCCACTGAGTGCTGAATTGCAGTGATGAAGTGATGTGATGCACTGTTTTGATGTGTGAAGTGTGAACTTAAACCCGCTGGATGTCCATTACTTAGCTGAGTTTTCTGTCACGTTCTAAGACGTAAGAAGAGGCTAACACTGTTGTACTCCACAGATATTTGAGTGTACTATCTGACAGCCCATTGCGAAGAGGGACACGTAGGTGAATGCTTAACCGACTGCTTTGCAGTAAATTCCTCCTTGGTCTGCTATTTCTTCTCCTCACTATCACTTCTATAGGTTGGCCACCTGGAGGTGATGGTGTGGAACTTACGGCCGTAGTTCCAGTGGAGGGAGATGAAGACTAAAATTTCATCTTTTTCATCTTTTAATATAATTTCATTATTTTATTATTGAATATTATGTATCTGTACTATTATTCTTTATTAATATTCATAATCAGTTGTAATATCTTATAGAGTTATAGAGTTTTATGTGCATGTGAGTTTGAGTGCATGGGAGAGACTATAGATAGCATGGATTCATATGAAGATCATATTTCAGAGATATAGGAAGACAGAGGGGTGTGTACTGTAACATGTTTGCAACTGATGCAGATGTAAGCAACAAAGATATGTTCTTAATATGGAAGTGAATTGTGCCATGTGTTCTATGACATATACGTTCATTTTTAAAGCTCAAGCAACAGAGTTTGTTACCATAAAAGGAAGCCTCTCAGTGATGTATATAAGCTCAATCTTACTGTACACATCAGAGAAACTAAGAGATGTGAGGGAAGAGAAATACGAGAACGCATAGACCTGGCATGAATGTAACATCTTCTGAAATATTCTCTCCTGACATATAAGAATAAAATTCTTCTTGGCAAGATAACTGGTGTCCGGCCCTGTGAATCTAATAATAAGGGGAAAGACTAAATTTAAATCTACAATTACAAACGCTGAGAAAACCCGTTCTAGGTAGAGCTGTCAAGTTACTGATGTTACTGCACCTGCAGTAAGCGACTTTTGCTTGTGGGCGAACATTTTTGCATATAAAATGAAGAAATTTAACAACATATTCAAGAGATGATGAATAAAATATATATATATACAGTTTTAAGGATAAAACTGTGGTTCACATTAGTGGGTTAAAAATATAAGAACTTAAATCAACCCATAATTTATACTACAATCACAAAATAAATGGGCAGCTGTTTCTTCAACAAACCACAAAATGAGCAGTTTCGTCAATATCAAGATATTTACAGATAGATGAATTAAACCTGTCGCTCATATCTTTTAAGTTGTTGCGTTTGTGATAACGTTGTGTGTCACATGAAAACGTCAACATGGCGGATGATGTACGGCTCGCATTCATACAAATCAGGCTATAAAGTACCTACTCTTTTAGCACTCGTTAAGTAAGTACGTATTGAAATTAAGTACCTACTCAGTGAGTATGTGGTTTTGGACGCAGCCCATGCCGATTATGACTTACAGTATATGTCCCTCAGGCTTCACTAACGTGATTGGTGCCATAGACTATAGACTATATAGACCATAGACCATATAGACCATAGGCCGCACACATGTTCCCATCAAGGCCCCAATGAAGGAGATTTTGTGAACAGAAAGGGGGTTTGCAATGTAAATGTACAGGCAAGTTACTAATGCGATTCTTCATATTCCAGATTAATAATGTTATATCATATAAAACAAAAAAGGCAGTTGATTGACTAAAATCTCTTAGATGGTGTGTGACTATGTTCCATATCACAAATGTGAAAGCAAAATGGCCAGGATCTGTGGATGACTCAAGAATTTTCAGAGATTCACATTTATGCACATTATTTAAACGTGGTAAGGATAATTATAAATATCAAGCTCACTGTATTACATACACTTATGCTGGTCCTAACAGAACTTCCATTAAACAGGTGATTATGACAGGATCCTGCTTGGAGACAGGTGTTTTATGACCACATTCCCTGACCCAAACCCCAGGCCAGTTACAATGCAGCTCTAGCCAGGACAAGGACACACAATGAAATGAACTTTGACCAACTAAAGGGAAGATTTCAGTGTCTGAAAAGTCTGAGGGTTGCACCTGACAGGGCCTGCGACATTGTTGCATGTGCCATATTACACAACATTGCCACCATCATAAAAACAATAAAAAAACATTGAATTAAATGCTTAATAAAAGACAAGAAAAAATATGCTTAGTTCCTTGAGTTTCATTTCAATTTTCTTTGTAAAGAAAGCCAGTGATCAAGTCATCTTTTGCCTGCAATAAGAGGTATTATGCAAGGTCAGCCATAGTACTCTGTGTGAACGTGTATTAGCAGTTTACTTTGAAGCAACTCTATCTCTAGTGCCAGTTTTTTCTTTAAGTCTAGTTCTATTTTGTTTTTTCAAAATACTTTATTTTCTGTTGAAGACTCCTATTATATAAGGAATTTTTACATTAACATAAGTTTATCAGTTTTCACTTTCATAAGTCAAAGCAATTCATCATTACTCATGATCTAATAGTTAAAATGACTGTACCAGACATTTGGTTTATAGGCCTTTTTAATTTAATGCAGCAACAAATAATTGTACAGTTTAGTAAGAGAGTTTAAATCTCATTTACCAGCAATGAAGGTGTTGCTACTGGTCGCTGGCTGTGGGTCTAAGGAAGAGCTGAACCCAGGGATGATCTCCACAATGGGTCGGTTCACATTCAACCCAAGGGCCAGCTCTTCTGCTGGGGTGTAACGTGGGAGTGCAGGACCACCACCTGTTTGTTTTTTGCTTAGCCTTTTTCTTGGTTGTTGTTATAAACAGACAAACACATAACAGTGCTTTTTTAAAAAGAGTTTACAGTATAAGTAGTAAAGATTACTGTTTTGCAGGGACGGACTGACAATCTGTGCCTTCTGGAAAAGTCCAGAACGGCCGTCCAACCGAGGGCCGTCGGCAAAAAAAAAAAGAAAAAAAAAAAAGTGTCTAATAAAGCAATATGAACAGCGCGGCCGTCCAAACGGGGGCCGGCGGCAAAAAAAAAAAGAAAAAAAAAAAAGTGTCTAATAAAGCAATATGAACAGCCAACAGCAGGGGCACTACGATCACTTATTATATGTTACGTGTAAAAAAACAACAACTGAGGAAGAAGAGTCGGCCTACTAGCCACTGTCAGAAAGTTCGTTTATAAGGCTTACCTATACTGCACTTTTAAATTTGCTTACATTATATTTGAATAGTTAAGTTATAGTATATAGCAGTGGTCTCCAACGTGGTGCCTGTGAGTTGCCCGCTAAACACATATTAATAGCCCCAACTGGCCAATAGAGATCCACTGTAATCGGGGCTCCAGATTAGACTAAATGGAATCATTTTGCGACCTTTTTTCGTGCCGGTGAAACTAAACATTTGCAAAATTACCCAACTCCCTTTGATTATACGCTGTCATTTGCGTTGCGTATGAGAAACATCAAATGGCAAACGCTCAAAAAGCGGAACAAAACTTGTTTGATCTGAGCAGCGCAGAGCATTATCAGCTCGGCCCAAAAAACAGCGATCGCGGCCAAAACAGCTGTGCGGGCTGATCTCGATCACAAGAACATTATTACACAGAGCTGCGCGATCCACTGAGAACCATTTCAATTCAGCGCAGAATTCTCTATCTCCATTATAAACACACAGATGACTATGTGATTTAAGCTTGTTAAAAGCCAGATGAAACTGCGCTGATATAATATTCTGGTAACGCTTTAGATTACAGCCCTGAAAGTACTGCGTAATTAAAATGAAAGTACAGTGTAACGTTCGATAATTACAGTGTACCTATAAAGTACTTACGTGTAAGTATAGGGGAACAATACGTAAAGTCTTGGGAATAAAGGTGTAACAACCAGGAAAATACTGCGTAGTTAAAACGAAATTACAGTGTAACTTTCGGTAATTACAGTGTACCTATAAAGTACGTACGTGTAAGTATAGGGGAATAATATGTAAAGTTTTGGGAATAAAGCGGTAACAACCAGGAAAATAACAAATTATTTAGGCAAATGATTTAGACTGTAAGTATTTCATGTAGTTACAGGGTAAGTATGACATTGCGGGCTGTAAATTAAAGTGATGCTTCTTACCCCCTTGTTTCATGTAGTTACAGGGTAAGTACAATAAAAACACATGTACACACACAATCTGACATCACTTGGAAAACCTTTATTTGAAAAACAACTTATTTCAAAACAGATTTACAACATAGCCTATTACACTTCTTATTCTTTTTTTTTTTTTTAAATCAACTTTTCATTTCAAATACTAAAGTCCTGATAGAAAGTAGCATGTTTTGTCCTGTTTTGTTTCTCTTGCATGGCTTCCTCCTCCTCTTGGTCCTCCTCTTCTTTTTCTATCGTTCCACTGATTTGCCTAATCATAAGAAGGAGTATTTTTCTATTCTGTATTATGTATTAAAAGAAAATACAGTACACCCAGAAAAGTTCTCATAATTTACTCATCTTTTCGCTACCGACCAACTGTCACCAGCGAGTGCATGAGAGTCGGCTTGAATGGCTTCGCGTTTGCTGAAGCTTTAAGCGTCCAATGCATCCTCGCGGGAGTTTGATGTGAAACTCGCGCGAGAACTGGTGTCTCTGTTCTTCTGCATGGTTTGTTTTTCATTAGTATTATCTGTTATTGTTTGTATTTTGTTGTGAGCAATAATAAAAACATAAAAAAAATAATAATAATTCGACATTCGGTTTTTCGGTGCGCTTACGTCACGCTTTAAATTGTCAAGCGTAAACGTACTCAACCCTCTCATGAACGCGCAGGTGACAGTTGGTCGGAAGCGATAGTCTACAGTTAAAAAATTTAAAATATTTGGTATTTTTCTTACAAACGCTTATCGTTTCACTTCAGAAGACATTGATACTTTATAGGTACACTGTAATTACCGAAAGTTACACTGTACTTTCAATTTAATTACGCAGTACTTTCCGGGCTGTAATCTAAAGCGTTACCAATATTCTCAACATATTGACGCAAAAAACAGGCGAAACATTGTTCCAAGAACAAACCAGTTAGAAGACATTTCACTCCACAACTTTTGAATTAACTGTAGTAAAACTGTAGTAAAACAAACTTTTTTTGGCAGAAATGTGCCTGTATATATTCATATGAAAAATGCTGTTATATTAATATAGTCATGTATAAATGTATTAGGCTAACTGTAATGCAGTAATGCTTTTGTTTAGAAGTTATGGCAGTTTATTTATTTATTTTTGCATGTTTGGTCTACTGTTTTTGATAACACATACAATAGGTTTATAGAAAATAAAAATAAAATAAAAGATCAATAAATATTTTCATTATTTTTCAGGAATTGTTGATTTTTTTTTTAAACGCTTGTAAGTCTGAACCAGAATATCAAGATATTTTATTACGCTTGTAATCTGAACCAAATATCAAGATATTTTATTATTTTGCATATGATGGTGAAAAGTAAAAAAGCACCACCATGTTATATGTATAATACATATTTTAGAGAATACACACACTCGCACACAAAAAGGTATATTTTTGTGTGAGACCCCTGGTATATAGTAACTATTATGTTTTATAATTACAAGTTTGTGTAATTTGGGCTTTCTGTTGGCAGTGACACATTATTTGTATTTTATGGCATTGCACATTTTTTATTTTTATTTGAAGGCTGAGGCTTCATTAATAAACACAACCCCAACATTATCATCATTGGTTTTGAGATGTTACTTGCTGTGAGTACCTTGTCTGATAGGCTACAGTATGTGGAATATATCAGGACATCCTGGCTAGTGTCTGTCGCACACGGCTAGAGGCGAATGGCCGGATGATGGGCCTATTTGGGAGAAAGTCCAGGGCTGTTTTTTAGCCCCAGTCCGTCCCTTGCTGTTTTGTAGAATATTCTTGTACTTCACTTTTACTTGTCCCCATGTTCTAGTGGGTGGTGGCACTGACATTAAAAATGTAATTAATAAATGATTATACAAAAATATCTACTGTAATAAGTGTAGCTCTTGCTCTGCTGCGGAGACAAACTGTGAGTGCTCTTTGGCCACGGTGAGCAGCGAATAGCAGTATTGCTGATCAATGCTTCTACTATAGACATATCCCCTTTAAACCATCGCATGAACGTGCAATCATCTCAGATAACTCAATCCAGTGATACTAATCATAAACAGGTGTGTTCGAAGAACCTAATTAGCCAGATCATGATTAGTACGATGATATCATCTTGGATGTGTCATTTGATCTCGGATGTATTGCGACGTACGAAGAATGGACCCCAGGGCCTGGACGAGAGGTTGTGTTGCAAGCTCAGTTAGGAAAGGCCTGATCTTCCTGATGTTGTGCAGTGAAAACCTGCATGATCGAGCTGTCTTTGCAATGTGGACTTTGAAGGTCAATTGGTCCTCAAAGATTACTTCAAGATTTTGGCCGACTTGATGGGGTAGTTGATTATGAACCGAGCTGGATGGTGAAATTGTGCTGTAGAGACGGATTGGCACAAGACATCTTATAGGTGGTCTTTTATCGATTCAAGTAAAGTGACAAAAACAAAGACATCTAAAAAGCTTTATTATGTGGTCATAATATTTATAAGTGGTCTTTGTCTGCTTTGAGTAAAGTAACAAAAGTTGTCTTCTTTTGAACAGCCATAAGATATCATGAAGTGTTAATAAGTAATTTCCCTAAAGGTAAAATCAAAGTTGTGTGGAACAATACATTCACAATGCCAATCATCTTTTATCCATAAAAACTTAAAATGACAAGGTTTTACCAAATCTAATACCTATGTAGTAATATTAGGGAAAAGCATGTAGATTTAATAGGAAGCTTAATATTTATATATACACAAAGAAACCAGAAGGTCAATCCCATTTTATCAAACATTTTCAATTGATATTTAGAAGTATTATAACACAAGTGTATATGCAGCTAACTGTTATTTTTTATTTATTTCCAGCTTATTGGTTATTTGTGTTCTTGTCCTTAAAATAACAAGCAAAGATACATTTAAATTAAGTTCAAAATGTAGGTTTGGGAGGAACCTAAACATTCAGTCCTGTCAATCATCATTACGAGCCTACTATATAAGCAGCAGACACCACGGCCCTGTCCCAAATGGCACACTTCATATGCACTTTTGTTCTTGTGGACATACAATGGCTGCCGCGTGTGCATATCCGTTAAGTCCGCGAGACCGTAGGGTGTCCCATTTGTCATTTTAGGCCTCAGAAGGGTGCTCACAAGGCCCCCTATACGGTCGATTTGCGCCCTCGATGCGCACTTTTGACGAGCCCGCACTGATGCAAGCTCTGCAGCAGACTTCTTCCAGACAGTCAAATCGGCGTTACGCCACAAAAGTGCGGACTCAGAGGAAGACCGCAAGTGCTTAGGGTGCCATTTGGGACAGGGCCCACGTCATCCCATTGACAAATTCTTCCGGCAGATGATCCGCCCGCCCTTTGAACCATGTCCCAACCAACCCGATGAGCTCCAGCAGCACTTTACCTCAAACGAAGAGTGTTCCGCAGAATACTCTTCCTTTGCCAAGCCAACACCAGGATCCTCGGCTCCCCTTCCGCAAGGGAAATTGAGCCATCGTCCTCGGTGTCCTCCTGCAAATTCGCCCAGACGCCGCCATAAAAACCTGCCTTCGTCTAGGTGTCCGCGGCGCGCACAACAGCCTCCAACATCTCCTCCAAACCCCAGCTGTTCCGGAAGCTGAACCGCTTCCGTCCAGTCAAGCGGCTACAGCACGCTCTTGCCGCCGCGAACATCCATCCAGAGTCGCAAACTGGCAAATTTATCCATCTCTCCTCTCTTCACGCTCCCAGTCACCCTTCCAAGCAATTTTCCCAATGATTTTGTACAATTATATTGACCTCGATCGTTGTGTTCTGTCTTGCGGGTTGTATTTTCACAGCACAAAGTTAATTAAGATCTACGTTTTCATGAATGAACTGTTCGTTTTTTAAATCTCCCAGTCAACTGGCATTTGTAATGGGTAACGTTAATCAAACTGCACTTTTCGTTCCATGGACCTCCATTCAAACGCACACCACGCAAGCTTATGCGAAAAGTTTGACATTTGAACTGCGAATTCGCATCATGTGACGTGTGACCAGTAGAAGATCGATACGTCATGACATGACCTTTTGGCTTGCAGTAAAGTCGAGTATACTGTATATTTTCTACATTTTGAGTGTATTAAACTTTGTTATGTTGAATTCATGTTTTTAAAAAAAGACTCTTCAGAGAGTGACGTCATAAAAATTTTGTACGCTCAAAGTTTAGTGACCGTAGTTTAAGTGTATATGGTTTACATTTGCCTATGTAAAAATCAGTGGCAGTTGCTGGTTTTTCAAAGAGGGGAAGCTCACCCATACACAAAATAAATATATTTGAAATATATTTTCAAAATATATTTTTGGAATATATGCAAATATTTGATATTGGCCCAATAAATATATTTAGTTCATATATGTAAATATATTTTCATATATGTTTACATATATGTTCATATATGTTTTAACTTTTGCAAATTGTTTCATTTGAAATTTAAAAAGTTAACATTTTCACAAATGTTAACATTTTTGTGTATGGGCATTTTCGGCCTACATCATAAAAATGTTCCATTTATTTGTACGTAAATTCTTCCCTACGTTCCTTTTCAAGAAAATGCTCTGTGACCCTGTCGTCCTACTACGCTAGCCTAGCCTACTGTATGAACGAAAGAATGAACAAACAATCTAAAAAGATATTAAACTCTGAGGAAATATGGGAATTAGGTTAAACTGAAACAAGGAATGTAGTGTATAATTGTGTGAAATGTATGATGAAAATTGGCTAGCAATTTTGCCAAGCAAATACCAAGAAATAGGATGCAGCAGTTTGTCTTTCGACTACACTTGCAAAATCCGCGATGGGACTGAGCTCGAATTGCTTCAGTGTAGTATAGTATAGTTATAGTACAAAATCGTTGTCAATCAAAAGGAGATGCAGTCTTTCCACAGACCCTCCAATCATCACGCAGAAGCCCAGAGTCCAGGCCAGCCCCCTCCTCATTTTCATTTTCATTTTATTTTTTTAGATAGACCACTTCATCTGTGGATAGTGCTCTACCACTTCCCCCAGCCACATTTTTCCTACTGGTCGGGGATCGAACCGGCAACCCTTCGGTTACAAGCCCGAAGGCCGAAGCCCTAACCAGTAGGCCACGGCCCTTTACTGACTTTATTGGTCTAAAATTAAAATGTTATGTAGGAAAGAACACACAGAATGCATTGATTACAGTTATTTAATAGTGTGTGTATGCAGTGTTAGACACTGAGTTCTATCTATTGTTTAAGTGTACTTCACTGTTGGAGTGTCACTGTTATACTTGCATCATAAATATTGTGCATATTTTCAATATTTAAATGACTTCAGGAAAGATGTCAATAAAACA
>FLSR01000624.1:276301-290860 GCA_900092035.1 Leuciscus waleckii
CAATGTTGCTGAGCAAATACCGAGAGATAGGATGCAGCAGTTTGTCTTTCGACTACAGTTGCAAAATCCGCGATGAGACTGAGCTCGAATTGCTTCAGTGTAGTATAGTATAGTTATAGTACAAAATCGTTGTCAATCAAAAGGAGATGCAGTCTTTCCACAGACCCTCCAATCATCACGCAGAAGCCCAGAGTCCAGGCCAGCCCCCTCCTCATTCACCCCCAGAGACGCTGAGCGTACGTGGGCGGGACATAATCGCAGCATTTATCCAATGACCGTCTAGTTTCGAAGCACTGAAAAAAACTGTTCAAAGCAGCCCCATGGAAGTCAATGGACACTGGGCTTCAACAGGGAAATGCACTGTGACGCTACGGGAATGTATGAGAAGGAAATCGAGTCAGCCGACCTGCTTTATGTAGAGCTGATTCTGAACCAACTCGTCTTCGAGATGAACGTGTTATAACGCATTTTTAGTCAATAAAATGTTAACACAACAGTACATATTGACATAAATTTTTTGACATTATAGGGGAAGCCGAGCTTCCCTTGCAGTCTTAAAGAAATCCCCACTTTTCTTCGTACAAAAACTCTAATTCAAACGAAAATGCTTTTTCTATTCTGCTAGTTAAGATCTTCCCAACTATATAAATAACACAAAACTATCTGTTAAAAAAAATTTGCCATGAAAAGAGCATTCCTAATATGTCAGCAAATTTAAAAGCTGTTGTTTAGAATTGGTTATATTCCTTATATTCACTGTAAAAGTAAGATTCTAAGCCTTAAAATGATGAGATGCATGATGAGATTCTCCAAACGTCGCCTCGTGATTAGAATCTAATAAAGATGTCTTTGTCATGCCATACCTACACCGCTAGCATGCTTGTTTATAATAAAACAAATTTGACAAGACAGACAGCAACAGTACAACATCTAATGTTTTGAGAGGTTGGAGGATACTTAAAATGGCCGTATCACCTGATGTCTCACCTGTTACATCATCAAAACATGCACAGCCTTTTCGATTAAACCGTGTTACTGTGTTCTCTGCCGCAGCAGAGATTTCTCCCTCCGCTTATCATGGCCTTTACTCTGTGGGAGAAAGAATGGGCCTTCAAAAGCATTCTCTTCTATTGCAATAACTCCACTGCAGTCTATTGCATCATCAAATGCAGGACAAGTTCCTCTGAACTAATGCAATTCCTCAGACGGCTAATCTGGTCTTCCACTTGCAATCAAATGCTGCAAGCCCACCTAGCATGCGTTTCCCTTCAGGTTCTCCAAGTAAACTTTCATGTCTCACTGGGCAGAAGTGCTTTCTCCCCTCATCAAAATACATTTCTCTCACTACCACAGTAGTGATTTTGGCCACTGGTCTCACACCAGCTTTTAGAGTACATCTCTCTCACTACCACAGTAGTGATGGTGGCCACTGGTCTCACACCAGTTTTCAGAGTACATCTCTCTCACTACCACAGTAGTGATGCTGGCCACTGGTCTCACACCAGCTTTCAAACCAAATTTTATTCCCCACTGCCACAGTAGTGATTTCAGTTACTGCTCTCAAACCAGCTTTAGATTAAACTTCATTCCTCACTACCGCAGCAGTGATATTGGCCACTAGTCTCACACCAGCTTTAAGACTAAACTTTATTTATTTTTCACTGCCGCAGCAGTGATTTCGACCACCGCTCTCATGCTAGCTTTCAGAATAAAATTTTTCCATGCTGCCGCAACAGCGATTTCAAGCCGAGCCTCGGGTTCAAGCCTCCTCCAAGGACAGTATGCCAAGTTAGTTTACTATTAACCTTCAAGGTTGAATGGGCTAACAAACTAGTGAAATATAAACAGTTATATACAGTTTGAGGCCTTCTGATCTTCTGAAAGAGTACTGAATCTCCGGACCAAAACACATGCAAAGAAGATGCAGGAACAAGCGAGATCATATGTAATCATATGCATATTTTAAATAACACGATCATTAGCATTTAACATCATATAAATCAAAACTGCGTAATGTTACTGAATGAAATGTCGATCCAGGATAAGCTACAGGACTGTGAAGCTTGATGGACTCTATCTATTCCATCTGTGTTTTGATCATCGTTCTGAATACAATCTGAATTTGACAAAAACATGTTTTCTCAGCTTTCTTCAAAATTTAGCTTTTTTTAAATTAAACTTAGCCACAGTGAAGTATTGATTTAAAAAAGAATGCATCAAGCTCTACTTTTTTCAGTGTACTATGTATTTTAAGGAGTCTTGTAGAAGAAAAAACAGACTGGAAACTGGATCTATGTAGAACCCATAATACACTCCTTGATCTTTAAACAGAATCAAACATGACCTCGGATGTTAAGGAAATCTAAAGCTTCTCTCAATACATCTCAGATACAGATGATACATACGTCAGCAGTTCATTTTGGCCTATTCAACAAATATTACCCTTGACCTTCATGGAAAGTCTTTTTTGTAAAAAAAAAAAAAAAAAAAAAACCAAAATTTTTTTTTGAAAAAAAGAGAGCTCACAATCTTTTTTGTACATGTAGCGCCCCCTACCCTCTTCTTTGATGGGAGAAGCACCAGGTTCTAATGATGTGTCTCTCGACTTAACTAATTTACTTCCTTCCCTTTCTTCCCCTATAATCACTTTACTTGCATGAAGATGTTAGATGATTGTCTTTCTGATAAACTGTTAATATAAAAATCACAAAAAGGTAAGTTCTTATCAATTTACAAGTCATTTTATTTAACATAAAGACAGATGAAAGAATGAAATATTGTAAATCAAAAATAACATAATTAAATGCATTTTTCAAATGTCTGTGGTGTATTTTATTTCACCAAAATCACCTTTTGATACTCTTAGATCAGAAATTCCAGTAGGATACTCAAATATGAATATTCAATTTTGTATCAGCAAGAAACCAGTAATGCAATTCCCTTTTGATAGTACTATAACATCCAAAATCAGAATGCAAAAACACTCAAATGAACAATTTAGACAACAAATAAGCAATGTGGGCCCACACACACTCTTAGTTTAATAAAGTCAGATCCAGCCGTATGTGAAAATCTTTTACTCGACGTAAAAGAAAAGGAGATAACAGTGCGTTCAGCTGCAGTAACCTAGAGTCTTTCAGAGTCTGTTTAAACTCTTAGTCCGAGTATAACAAATGAAACAAATTAAAGAAACATTTTAACACTTTCTGTATTCACTAGATATAGTCTTTGACCACTTAGTCAGCGATTATTTTAGTATTTCTTTCTCTGAATCACCAGAAAATAAAGTGCGACATCACTTTCCGATCTGCCTTCATCTCTCCCCCTTCCTCCCTATACCAATCAGAATGATCAATACCTGCACATGGGCGGGAGCAAGTAAACCAATGACCAATCACAAATAAAAACATACATGCTGGTCAAACACAAAGTTTTTGTTCGAGTACCCCTTACATAAACATTCACCGTAATCTCTATAACATTAGAATGAGTGAAATGCAATACATTTACATTTAGTCATTTAGCAGACGCTTTTGTCCAAAGCGACTTACAATTTAGGACTAAATTAAGCGAGTCATCGTGAAGAGGCAAAAACAACACAATAAGTGCTCAAAATACGAAGTCCAGGCATTGTTCAGAGTAGCATAAGCCCGATAAGGGAGGATTAAAGGAGGATTTTTATTTCTTAATTTTTTTAGATTTTTTTATGAGGTTTTTTACTTACGGAGGAGATGAGTTTTCAGCTGTCTTTAGAATGTTGTCAGGGATTCTGCATCCCGGGTGAGGGTGGGGAGAGCATTCCACCAGCATGG
Source organism: Leuciscus waleckii (assembly GCA_900092035.1). Lineage (NCBI taxonomy): Eukaryota > Metazoa > Chordata > Actinopteri > Cypriniformes > Leuciscidae > Leuciscus > Leuciscus waleckii. The sequence goes on from FLSR01000624.1 coordinate 280,114, forward strand.
AACCGTGAATGAGAATGTTCTGGAAAGTGATTTTGTGGCTATCTGTGATGGAACCACGAGACATCGCTCTTTGACCGATCGTAGGCTTCTGGTAGGGATGTAGGCTCGTAGGAGTGAGTGACAGTAGGAGGGAGCTGAGCCTGTGATATATCTGTAAGCAAGCGTCAATGCCTTGAACTTGAGCAACTTGATGAGAGGTAGCCAGTGCAGAGAGATGAAGAGAGGAGTGACGTGGGCCCTTTTTGGCTCATTGAAGACAAGACGAGCTGCAGTGTTCTGAGTCATTTGTAGAGGTTTAGTTGCACATGATGGAAGTCCAGCCAGAAGAGCATTGCAGTAGTCAAGCCTAGAGATGACCAGGGCCTGGACGAGAAGTTGTGTTGAAGAGAAGAGAAGATATGAAGGAGTGAAGAGAAGAGAAGAGATGAAGGAGTGAAGGTGAGAGTGTGTGTGGATGAAAGCACTCTGCAGGAGATTCTCATTGTCACGCAGAAATGCAGGAACATCTTTAAATACAGACTTAAAATAAATCTGAAACCTCAGCACTAAATACAGGACTAGCTGAGACTGACTGGACTGTCAAGACTTTTACACAAAATTGGATTGAAAATATTACCAGTAAATAACCACATATATTCCAGTGAAAATGAAAACTGGATAACATGAAAATAGCATTATTTAAAATGTTTCTTGTTGTTTATAATGTGGGTCCGGAAGTATATATATTTTTTTAAAGTACAACTTATTACAAACTTTGATTTAGCATATTTATGAAACATGCCAAATTGTGCCGACCTAATTTTTGTCCAGGCTGTTACACAAAGAAATTATGAACACGAGAAAACAAGAGAGAACTAATGAAATATTAATAAGTGATTATGTAGTAGTCAGTGTTTGTTCTTTCTTGTGAGCTTTTTTGTTTTTCTATGCATTATTTTGCATAGTAATATAAAACCTGAAGCTGTAGTTTGCCTGTTCTGCCAAATAATTTAGTCAAATAATCAATACCCTAACCAAGTTTAGTGTTTTGTTCTTCCCTCATATTTAAAAAAAATAAAATAATTTTCCTCATATTTTAATGGTTTAATTGAACTTGTAGGGTTCCTTATGGAGAAAATGAACCAGAACCCGTCTGTTACACTACTATGCACTTTCACATACAATTTTTTACAATATTATGCATTATGCTAGTATTTAATCTCAAGCAGTCGCAGACACACAGGCCAGCGGCTCCAGATGATGCAAGAATATTAAATGTAATAAGGTGCAATAATCCGCTGACTGTGTCAGTAAATAAGTATTATTAATAATAAAAGATGTTATTTCTGAAATAGAATGAGCAAAAAAAACAAAACAAAAAACAGGACCCAGATTTCAGAGCTTTTTGGAACAAAATGCATCTACAAGCCGAAACACGAGAGAACTGCTAGTGTTTAAAGATTCAGATGTGCAAAAATGTGTTTGTGTATAAACTAAAGCTATCAAACAAATCAATTACATCAGATGCCAATTATTAATTGTTGCATATTGTGGCGTTAAGTCAGTGTACTGCCAGTGTTTTATCTTCATGCTGACTGACATCTTGGGCTGTATCACTGTGTTTTGCTTTTCTTTCTTTAGCTTTGTCTCGTACATTTGCTGATAATGTACAACTACAGACCGAGGCGTCCGACATTTCTGTTTGTCCAATAGCGCTTCACACCTGATGTGTGCCTGCGTCTCACACACACCGTTTATCAGTGTAAACCGTTTATCAGAGACTATATGCTCTCTTCAGTGTGTTAGACGGCACATGTGGGTGTGTGAGCTGATGATGAAGTTTTATGGCTGCATATGAAAGGGATTGCGTGTGTGTGTGTGATTGACAGGATCCGTTGTGTGTGGTTGAGAATGAATGAGAAGAATTTCACAGCGGCTCAATATAATCCATTCTCATCAGACTGATTAATGTAGAGCTACAGGAGCGTGTGTTTTCTGTCTGCCGTAGATCCATTCCAGCGTCACACCTGAGCTCTACTGCGCAAAACACACACACACGCATGCACACACGCACGCGCACGCACGCACACGCACACACACACACGCACGCACGCACGCACGCAAGCACACGCACACACACTCACACACACGCACACACACACACACAGGCCTCTGTATTCTGACGTGTTCTCTGCTTGCCGCTGCGGATTGAGGAACTCGCTGATTATAACAAGACGGGGTGAAGCCGAAGCCGGTTTCATATGTTTTGTGTGCAAAGGAAAGCGTGTATTTAAAGTACACCCTTAATGGCCCAATGAAAAATAATGAAAACCAGGACATTTTCATCACTTTATAAAAAACAGCCAGGACATGTCCTGGGAAAACAGGACGTTTGGTCACCCTATTTTATGTTCTTCAATATTTAATGCATGTTTGAATAAATCTGGCAGGTTTTTATGACAGCCACCATTTAAATGTTTATATTTCATATAACTTTATTATTATAAAAATAAATAAAAGTGTAATTTAAGTGTTTGTATACAAATCTGTTAATTTTTACCTTCAATATTATAGTAGGCTAATGAAGCCTATAGGCTACAACTGACTCCCATAGTTTACAATAATAGTTAAGAGATTTGTTTTCCTTGAGAAAATTTGCAATGTATTGTACCTGACATCCAAAATAATCAATATTGAATCGAATCGTAATCGAAATCGAATAGAATTGCAAGCCTGTGAATCGAAATTGAATCTGCCTGCCCATTGACCTTCACACACTTGCACACACACTTGCACACACACACACACACACACACACACACACACAAACACACACACAGAGAGACACAGCCCCCCCACACACACACACACACACACACACACACACACACACACACACACACACACACACACAAACACACACACACACAAAGACAAACAGAAGATTGTGTTAGTATTCATGATGGCACAGGTCATTATCAGTCCTCTAAAAGCACTGGAGCTTGACAAGAAGATTGATCTTTGAAGTCCTTCCTTATTTATTTTGATAGGATCCTAATGGGAATACATTTTTTGTGAGTTAAAAAGTTGCGACTTCTCTCCGAATGTTCCCACTCCATCCATCTGGACACAGAGACACTATTTACATTACATTACTAAAACACTTTGGCTTTCAAATGCAAGATGATCCCTAGTTGTGCATCAGTAAATAATGGAGGAAAAGCCTCTTTATGGGAATTTTTTTTAAGTATATCTAAAAGTTAAACCCTGATGGGAGATTTAAGAAAGGTTTTTTGCATTATCATTGAAATTCAACAAATTAAAATTACCCAAAAGCAAAACATTGTCATTTTTAAAAATGAATCTGTCATTTTTTTGTGCAAGTGAGCCTTTATTTATACGCTTATATAGATATATACGTATATGTTACATAAATACTAAATAATAGGGGTGTCACGATTCATCAACTACATCGATGTATCGATTTATATTCCTAGGATCCTACTGCATCGATCTGTGATCAGCAAATTGGCCTTCCGGACGACATATATCGATCTAACATCGTTTTAAAAGGTAATGAATCGATTGTATCGATACTAGGAAATAGCGCATTGGATTTAAGCACATCAGACTTTATATGGATGTTTTTTCTTTGCACTTTTAATGATAAAGGCGTTAAACGTTACTCGATTCAGTCTGCCTATCTGTGACGTCGTCGCCATGCGTGACGCGACAACAGTCAAGCAGCACAAAGTCTCTCACTTTCGCAAAGTCTCTTCTTATACTGTCTATGGTCTCTCACCTCAGAAAAACGGACTTTCCCTAACCCATCCTCTCAGCCGCTATACTGCAGTAGCGCGCCCTCTTCAACTGCACACGCAAATGCGGCGGAGCATGCTGTATCACTTCACTAAAGTGCAAAAGACATACGAGCATGCAACGTCGTAAATTAGTGAGTTAAGAAATAAAAGTAAAATACCAATAAATTACGTTATTGGTACGTCATGTGTGTTGCTATTTATCAGGAGCAGTTTCATGTTTCTTTACCAGTTCTTCTAAGTATTGTGTATCACCATGGTAGCCTAATTGTTGTTTGTTTCCATAACAAAATGCCACTTACTGGTTATTTTGTATATTTTTATATGACTGTGGTGGCTCATACCAAGATTGTATTAACAAAAAAAAGTGCCTACTGTTTATCAGTTTTGTCATATTCTTACAATACCTACTGTTTATCAGTATTTGTCATATTCTTACAATATTTTTTTTTTTTTGTATGTTAAGTAAAGGGGGTTAGGAACTTGTGTGTCAACAATTTTTGTGTAAATAAATGTATTATAATAGGCTTATATAATTCCAAAAAAAGGTGGGTCGCGGCTTGAGACCATGGGGAAATGTGGGTCCCATGGCCAAACTATTCAAAACATCATTCAATGTTGTGATAATCGTAATTAATAATCACAATTACAAATTCAAGGGAATAATCGACAATTATCATTTTTGTCATAATCGTTCAGTCGTACTTTTTAAAATAAAATGTGAATGCATTTGACATTAATTGTTGTTTACTTGTTTGTTTATATCCATAATTAATTGATACCTGATTCCCTTACAAGAATTTTTGGCTAAAAAGTCACTGAATCGATTTCAGGTCACTGAAACGTTTCGGATCGGATCGTTCTAAATGAACCAATATCGTCCTTGAATCGTATCGACAACCATGAATCTCGAATCGAATCGAATCGTTGTTAAAACGAATCGTTACACCCCTACTAAATAAGTAAAATTAAAAATAAAAGTTAAAAGTTAAATAAACTACTTATCAAAGGTTTAGGGTTGATAAGATTATGTAATGTTTTTTAAAGAAGTCTCTACTGCACATTTATTCAATAAAAAATACAGTAAAAACAGTGCAATATTATTCCATTGTAAATCAGCTGTCAGTCCTAATTATAACACTTTAAAAGTCATAATAAAGTTATAATATAACTAGTAAATATAATCCAAAATAAATTATTATATTCATTATATGTAGATTATGTTAATTATAATCTAAAACATTTTTTTTTGCAAAAAAAAAAGGTCTGATTTGTGGAAAAAAATCCCTATTATCGATTAAGCATTTTCAACCTAGCGAAATATTTCACATTTGTGAAAAAGCCTAAGCTGTCACGATCAAAAGCAGAGGATCTGGAGAGAGTCTCGTTCAGTCCAAATGGTTTTCCAGCATGCAGCACACAGGGCAGCTTTGTCCTGCATAATTAAAGCTGTTCAATAGTTGTTTGTGCGCAGAAATAAAGAGCAGGACGAGGTCACGTGTGCGTTTCCTTCCGAAGTGTTCATTCAATATGAATGCGTCCTCTTTAATTAGAGATGACAGCAAGCATCTGCACTTTAAAGCCTTGTTTCACAGTAAAGCCAGCATGTTTTCTGCACTAACATTAGGAGACACACACTCACGTTCTCCCAGTGTCTGAAGCTCCAGCGGTGAACTGAACAACCCGTAGTCCAGCGGAGGAGGAGACGAGGATGAGGAGGATGAAGAGGAGGAAGAGGAGATAGGAGAGGAAGAGGAGGATGAGGAGGAGAGAGGAGATGAAGAGAGAGAAGCGCGCGCTGGGCTGGAGCAGGTGCGGATCAGGAACACGTAGGTGGTTCCCGGTTTCAGGTTGTTGACGCTGATCCTGGTGGCGGCCGTCTTCACCGTGGAGTAACTCTGATCCTTCTGGTCCTGGAGGAACAACAACCGCCAATCAGATCAAGAAATTATAAACATTTATAGATTAATACCACAGAATAAACATCCTATATTCCCTTTCGAGGGAACTTGCGCTGAGTCGAGGACACTTTGGGAACGCCCCTGCGTGTCAGCTAGTCTGATGGCGAGAGTGAACGTCACGAGCGGGAAAGGATAGAAGCACATCCGGTCTGACTAGCGTTAGCTTCTGTGTCCAGCAAGCGCTCTATGTCCAAACTGTCTGTCTATTCATTGTTGTCTGTCACAAGCATCCTACAACAATATTATGGTAAAGAGACAGTTGTGTGCATCTCCTTGTCCGCACTGTTTACCGGGTAGGGATCCACACGCTTTATGTCATGTGTTTGGGAGCAGAGCATGCTATGTCAGCCTTCGAGAGGGTGACTGTCCACAGTGTGAGAGGCTTACGCTTCGCACGCTCTCGAGGAAAGTGGCCAGGCTCGTGATCCTCAGGGATCCGGACCCGCTTCTGCCAAGGCAATCGTGGATCTCTCGGCGGGGTTAAAGACGGGCCCTGCCCTTTCTCTCCTTTACCCGGGGGATTCAGCGCTCTTCCACCGGCGTCGGGAGCATGCTCAGCGGCCTCTTCCACCCGGAGAGACTTCAGTGCTCTAATCCCGAGGAACTAGATGTTCTGAGCATTGAGGATGCAAATAAGGGGCAAGAGATTCGCCACCTCTTTCCCCAGCTTATGAGGAGCTGGTGGAGGTGATAACTCGTGCCGTGACTAAATTAAATATTGAGTGGCCAGCCGAGAAACGGGGCGTTCATCCTTAAAGCAAGCTAGACGAGCGCTCCCTGTTCTCCAACGCATCACCTCCAACACGGGGCCTTCCATTTTTTCCCGATCTTCACAGCAAAATGTCTAGATCGTGGAACAAGCCGTATCCGTCCCGTCTATTCAGCCCCCAAGTCCATGTAAACTCTGATATTAGGGGGATGAAAGAATCCGGCGATGGGGGGGATGCCCAGGGCAGAGCAGACGTCAGCCAGCTCTCTGTCCCCTGCTTCAGCATCGTCCCAGAGGCCCCGGGGCCGTCTGTGGTCAAATCATGCCACAACTGAGGAACGGGTATAAAAATGTATCGAAATAACTTTTACATAAATACTACAATGGTTTATGATAACTTCACTCATAACTTTTCCTTGGATTATAAAATATGTATAAATAATATTTTTTAACTCTGAATTTTCATATTTTTAAATTGAAAGTGTGGAACAACCTTAAAACAATAAAATCTTAACATAAAAAGCATTTGAAAAGTATCAAAAATGAACGACAAAAGCATGCTAAAAAGTTTCCATAACAATTTCGACTTCATTTCAGAAAATTCTAGAAATCTTTTAGTAAAAAAAAAAAAAATTCGGTTTTGGGTATTGAAACACCTTATATTCCACATCAGTGTCTGGTATATGAACATCCTTATATTCACAACAAAACTAATTTTAAAACAAGACAGTGTAAATGTACATGAGATGATGAAGGCGGTCATCAGACGTACGTGTGCATATGCATTCAAAGAAAAATCTGGGGTGTACAGAACTTATGGCCTCTCCCAGATTTAAAAAACAAACAAACATTATATTACATGTTATCTACTAATGGAGTATAATCAGTAAACACACTCTTAAAGTGCTTATTGTACCTTTTCGTAGTACTTGATCTCGTATTCAGTGCGACTGCTGTTGGGAAAGACGACGGGTTCGGTCCAAACCAGATCACACTGCGCTGATCAACCTTCTCCACTCGCAGCTCGTTCACCTGAGACGGTGCTGGAGAGAGAGAGAGAGAGAGAGAGAGAGAGAGAGAGAGAGAGAGAGAGAGAGAGAGAGAGAGAGAGAGAGAGATTTTTCCTGATACTGACCCCACAGCTTTGTTCTTTTGTGACACTGCTTGGCTTGATACCAAACAGTATATCAAGTATATGAATTCTTGATCCAGACTTTTTTAAATATATATATTTTTCTACTGTATAAACTTTTGGCTAACTTTTCATTCTTTGACAGCACCATTTCGCTGTACTCATGCTGTGTTCCACATCCTTTTCATCATACATGATTCTTTACCAGTGTTGCTAGATCACACTAGAAGAACAAGCAACCAGTGCTCTCTTCACAAGTGGATTACTGAGTTTTCTTACAAGAGCACCCTGTTGAACCAGGACAATAATATTTTAAAATACTAATATGAAAAATAATATTGTGTAGCCAGATAATAGACTCAACCGATTTTACTCATTGAGAGTTTAATTACTAGGTAATAATTACCTTGTAATTTTATCAGCTTTACATTTGCTGAACAGTTAGTCAAACATGGCGTTCTAAATCATCCCGCTGCTCCGCGATCGCTGTGTCTGGTGCACCGTCATCAAACACCGTTAGAAAGCTCTCTCTCTCCTTTTCAATGCTGTCGGATCCAAATATGGTAATTTCCTGTCTATCAGCAACAAATCATGAAAGTAAAACAGGTGATTTAACTCGAAATGCGCAATCTCATTGGCTGATGCCAATTTCTGACAACGTGATTCGTTCAGAATCGTCACGTAAATAAGATGAAACTGTCTGATCCTGCTGATTTAGATTTGATGAAGACGTTCTCCTGCTGTTGGAATAATGTTAAATTATTAGAACCATTTTTCTTAAACCTTTCAGTGATCAGTTCTAAAGAGAACCATTTTTTTAATGAATGCGAAGAATATTTTAATAATAGCCTATACAGAACCTTTAGTTCAATGGAAAGATTCAATGGATGATAATAAGGGCTTTTATGGAACCATCAACACCGTTAAAGAAGCTTTATCTTTGTATATTTTGTGCGAGTGTGTGTGTGTGTGAGTGTGAGTGTGAGTGTGTGTGTGTGTGTGTGAGTGTGTGTGTGAGAGCGTCTCCTTCCCCACCACTACTCTTCTGATTAAGAGATGATTAACGACGACAGAACAGCTGAGAGCTGTCAATCATAATCCCCCGTGGATGACTGACAGCTCCATCACACAAGAAACAAATGAGACGCTCACTCTCTCACACATCAAGAACAAAAACAAACCTTATTTTTCCTTCACACACACACTTTCAGTCACGTCTTTACCGTCAGTCAAAATGAAAGAATAAAAGCGGCGCTGATCCAAACTGTACTAGTGATGTTCATGTGTCTGACGCTTTTAAAACACACACACACACACACACACACACACACACACACACACACACACACACACACACACACACACACACACAGTCACACACCAGCAGTTCAGTGTGTCCCATACAGAAAAAAAAAAGTGTCACAAATATATGTGGCATATATTCCAAATACATTGAAATATTATTTGCATTGTTGTTCACTTATATTTATCATTTTGAAATATATTCTGAAATTTATCAAAAATATATGATGTTAAGTGTAAAATATATTTACATTTATAACATGTAATGTAAAATATATGACAAAATATATGGTCATAAAATGTTTAGCTTGCTAAAGAAGGGTCGAAAATGTATTTTGATCATAGTAATTCCTCTACCTTTTCCCCGACACACAACAGTAGGCTACCATATTTCACTACTGTATTATGACACACAACTATATATAATAAATACTGTACTTACATTTATATGACTGCAATGTAAAATGACAGATAGTTGCTTTCCTGGACTATTAGGCCATATTAGGTGGCACATACCTAACACTAAGTGCAATTATTAGATTTACTGTTGTGTTTTATTGACATCTTTCCTGAAGTCAATTAAATATTGAAAATATGCACAATATTTATTATATATATTAAATGAAATAAATAAAAATGTAAAAAATAAATTGAAAATGTGTTGTTTGTTTGTGAAAATGTTAACTTTTTAAATTTATTTACGGTGTGGTGAGCCGTAGGGAAACAGCAGTGACTGAGATCCTCTATTATGATTGGAGGATTTTACAACACACTCACTACAGCAGCATTAGGGAAGGAAATCACACCCTCAAATAAAAATATGAAAAATATGAAAAATATTCAGTATGTGTATGAACATAAACTGGGCTCATTTTTAAATAATTAAAAATAATAATACAAATTAATTATATTAAAATTATTTTTTAATACTTTAAAACTCTACAAAAAATAATTAATAAAAAATATTTTTTAAGACAAACTCTCATTAAAAATTGTTATTAACAACATATCATAATTTGAGAATGAAAAAAGGTCCAAAAGTTTCTAACCAGTGAATATCCATGACTTTTCCAGTATGATGAGTAGAAAAGCAATATTGAAAGGTCACAAAGGTCACACTAAGTACTTTGTACTTACTGTAAATTACTACAGTAATTTATAGCCAAACCTAAAAAAAAACGATAATAATAATAATAATAATAAAAAAATAATAATAAAAAAATACACCACTATTCCAGGAATATAAATTTCCCTTTTAAAACGTTCTTATTTCCTTGGTTTCCCCGTCACCGTAATGACCGTAACACTTGAACTGCATGACAGCGGATGATCCTCCAGCGTGTGTTCAACCACAGGTCAGATGTTCCCACTTCCACTGAAACACGAGAAGCTTTCGGGAACAAACAGTTCATGAGTTCACATTTGCTTATTCAATTTAAAATATTGATTTAGAAATATCCCAAAACATTTCCACATATTCACTGTGGTCTCTCACTTCTGGACCCCCACAAACAACACAATAACTAATACATGTATTTATAATCTCAGGAGAGACGAGAGGCACAACAACAGTTTGAGAGTTTTATGGAGTGAAAGTGAAGCTTCTCTCTCCCCCTCTCTCTCTCCCCCTCTCTCTCTCTCTTCTCTCTCTCTCTCTCTTTCTTCTCCAGGCTGTTGTTTCTTACACACTGTAATGAATAATGTATAGAGAACTTCAAACTGCTTCTGCCTCCCACTACAACCCGGACAAGATGCAGTTACACACACACACACACACACACACACACACACACACACACACACACACACTCTCTCACTCTCTCACTCCCATAATAATAAAAAAAAA
>FLSR01000625.1:0-43438 GCA_900092035.1 Leuciscus waleckii
TTTTTTCCCATAGCGTAAGCTAGCCTTATGCAATACTCGGTCCCTCATCTCAGGCAACTGAGGTTACGTTAGTAACCAAGTAGTTTTTTTTCGCAAACAAAGCACCCGCGTCTTTTCAGTTTGTTTTTATTTGTGGTACTTTCTTTAATTTTTTTTATATTCTTTGGTTAATTTTATTTTATTTTCATCTCTCTTCTATTTAGTTCGTTAATTTATACTTTATTTAACTAGTTTTTGTTTGTTCATCAGTGTTTATTTTTTTGTTGTTTCACTCTTTCATTCTTTTTATTTGTTCATCCTTGGCTTCATTTGTTCAGTTTTGTCTTTCATTTATCTTTCTGCAGAACGCAGAGTTCCTAATAATAAATCATAAAGTGTGCAATGTGACATAAACCTGAAAGAATTAGATCAATTAAAACCATACTGTAAAAAAATACTGTATTGTAAAAATTGTAAGTTTAATGGTTGGTTTAATTTGTTCCTGCACAGATAACTTTATTGCACTTTGGACCACTTTTAAAACTGACATTGTCAAAAGTCATTAAGAGGAAAGGACAGAAATTATTTAAAATATTAAATAATGAATACATCCTGATGTTGTAAAGTGATCTCTTCTGTTCCCTATCGATAGGGTTCACTCGTACTGCGTCACTAGAAGCAATGGGAAAACTCCTGCTTCCTCTGATTACTGAAGCCTTATAGAATCACGCAGTGAAAAATTATATATGTGCGCAGGCATGTAGTCTTTCTCTACAAATTGACCTCAACAAACTACCTGTCTGATCTTAAAAATTCATAATACAGAATTTTTTTTTTTTCAATACAGCCGTCACTGCTCAGGGGAAGCTATAGGAGCTGGAGTCGACTGCCATCAACACTCTCACTGACAGACCACAGTGTGTGAGGCTCCAGAACTGTGTGTGTGATGTGTTGGTTTGCACCACGGGGGTCCCACAGGGCTCAGTGCTCCCTCCTTCTTTTCACCCTGTACACATCAGACTTCAGATACAATACAAACAGCGCACCTGCAGAAGTTATCTGATGATACTGCCATCATTGGATGTGTATCGGAAGGGAACGATCAGGAATACCGGAAGGTCAATGCTAACTTTGTCAACTGGTGTGCGTTAAACCACCTTTGCATTAATGCCAGCAAGACAGAGGAGATGGTGATAGACTTTCGTAGGAAGGCACCCCAGATTACTCCGGTGAAAATCCTGGGTTTGGACATTGAGATGGTGACAACATACAAATTCCTGGGTGTTCACCTCAACAATAAACTGGACTGGTCTAACAATTCAGAGGTTCTGTACAAGAAGGGCCAAAGTGTCCTTCACTTGTTGAGGAGACGGAGGTGCTTTGGTGTGTGCAGGTCATTGCTGAAGTCTTTCTATGACACTGTGGTGGCTTCTGCGCTCTTTTATGCGGTAGTGTGTTGGGGAGCTGAAAGCACTGAGAGGGAGAGAAAGAGACTTAAAGGAATACTTCACCTCTGGAAAGATGAATGTGTATTTAAAATAGGTAATTTATGTAGAAGAAATGTGAAATTATTTTTGAATTTGGAGCTTTCTAGACTGAGAAAAGCCAGAAAATGTATTTTTGGCTTATGTGAATGAAAGACAACAACTCCCAGAATGCACTTGCTTCGCTGCCCTAGGAGGCCACTCCCAAGCCACGCCTACCGGTAAGAGAGCGCAGTTAAACAACAAGGCTAGGCTACTAGTGAGACTCCGTGACGAGTTTGCCCGGAATTTCGAGATCGCCCAAAATGTCCGGTATTCGGCTTTTGCGTTCTACAGTCGCCATTCATTATGTTTACTGTGGTGAGCAGGACGAGGCTGAGGGCCGCGGGAGAACGGCGCGAGGCCGGTGGCATCATTACTGAGACGCACCGATCTCGTATCTCTAACGGAGGAGCGGGAATTTTCTTAGCAATGTTAAAACGCACATCAACCGATCACTTGTTTAGCGTTCATGTAAACACTACATTCAGATTCACCAATCGGAATGAATTCAGTTAGATTGAAACAAAAGGTGTGCATGAACAATGAATAGCGACTGCAGAAACCAAAAGCCGAATCCCGGATATTTTGGACGATCTCGACGGCCGGACATGTCCGGGAAAAAGAGGATGGTAACCCCTACTACTCAGCTTTCTCCTACAACTCAGCTTTCTCCACAGAACAAGAGCCTGTTAGCTTAGCTTCCAAAGAAAGACGGCTGATACTATGTGTACATTCTGTGAGTGAGATCCCACCTCCTATGGGCGGGTTGAAATTATGCGGGACAGCCCCTCCTCCTGGCTGTAGTCTTTAGCCTCTGGCCAAAAAATCCTCCGATGACGCAAAATGCCGATTTTTGCGTCATCTGAGGATTTTTTCCAGACAAAAAATACATAAATCTCTCTTCTCAGGGGGATATGAGGGTAGAAAGCACGGTAATTCGAAAATACTACAGGTTTTCTACTAATACAAAGCTTAATGCTAAATCCTGAAGTATCCCTTTAATAAACTGGTAAAGAGGGCCAGCTCTTTCCTGTATTGTCCTCTGGACACCATCTGTTAGCCAAGCTGACTTCATCATAGACAACATCTCTCAGCCCTGCATGAGACTCTGGGTCCCGGACCAGTTCCTTTGATAAACTTTATTAATCCCCAGGGGGAAATTTACATGTCACAGCAGCACAACAATAAAATGACTAAATAGAAAACTTAAACAACATTCACAACAGCAACAAGACTTATTCTCCACAATCAATTTCGCAAAGCATAATGATTATATACAACCAAGTAATCCTAGAATATTCTAGGCTCTGCTCTTTATAACAGCAGGGATGAATTAATCTTGAGCTGTGAGTACTCACAAGAGCTCGAACTGTTTCATTAAGGGGATGACAATCATGATCAATGACTCTTTAATTGCAGTAACAACGCTATGTAGCACTTATTATATCTATTACTTCTATCTAGTATTTTTATTCAATGTGTTTTTCCATATTTTAGTTTTTGAGCTGCTGTAATAAGTGAATTTCCCCAGTGTGGGATTAATAAAGTCTACCTAACCTACTGAAACTGCATGAACCTCTGGAGATGAAGCCTGCCAAAATGGGGGGCCCACCCATCTATATAAGAGTGCACATCACCGTAGGATCTCAGATTAATTCTCCTTCAGTGACGAAGATAATCTTCATGGACTCTGAGACAGAAGAAATCCTTCTGACGACTGGTTTCGTTGAAGAGCCTCACAGCGGATCAAGACTGACTGATCTTTCCGGCGATAGGTGCTCGGTTAATCTGTTAGTCTCTACTGTCAGGTGTCGCGATAATGTCCAATGAAGACCGGATGTGCCAATACCCATAGTGACATGTGCCATTGGCTTCTGTGCCATTGGCTTCTGTGTGTCAGGTGGAATAAACTCTATTTCAGACCCAGGGGGATCCATAACAAAATAAAAACACACAGAGTAAGACATAAAAATACAAAACCTTCCACAATGTTCAGTGTCTAACATACTGACATGTTCACCAATGGTTCCACAGTCTGGAAGAAAATCTGACAGGGTACAGGGTTAGCCAAAACAGCGATTAAGTCATTTTCTGACTCAGATACCCAACACATAAATCTATACATCAGGTTACGTAAAACTGCAGAGCAGGTCGGTACCCCGACACTGACAAACATATGGCTTGCACTTGAGCTTCTTGGGGCTCTCAACAGCCTCATGCTGTCATTATAAGCCACTATGAGTTGTCTAATGCTGCCTTGCTTATAACGCCACCACAGGTAGGCAGTAAACAAAGGTGTACAATACGCTCTAAAGAGTGAGATCTTCACAGGTACAGAGCACATGCTAAACTTATGACATAGCATGCTTGCTTGAGCATACAGCTTCCGACGCTGCCTATAGATATCCTTATCATCAGACAGGTAATTTGCAATAATATGGCCCAAATATGTAATCTCTCTGCACACCCCAAGTGCAGTGCCAGACAGATAGAAGTCAGGGAAGTTTGACTGTCTATCTTCTCTACTTCTGATAATCATAATCTTACTCTTTTTTGCATTGTATTTTATATCAAAATCAGACCTACTGTGTGCATATTCTCAGAAGCTGTTGTAGACCAGCACTATGTGGGCTAAAAATGACCAAATCATCAGCGTACATAAGGGGATTAATTAGTGAGTCACCAACCCTACAGCCTGTACCACATGCATTTAATATCACAGACAAATCATTCATATACATATTAAAAAGAAAAGGAGACAGAATTCCGCCCTGGCGAACACCATTGGTCACTTGGAAGGGAGCAGACGTTACATTCCCCATCTCACTCTCATTGTCTGATCCGAGTAAATAAAAAATAAAAAAATTCTCATGATTAACATGATCAAATGCTTTAGAAGCATCAATGAAGCACAAGAACATTGTGGAATTTTGCCTATTATATTTATCTAAAATTTCCTTTAGTGAAAAAATGATAAATCAGTGCCTTGCTTTCGTTTAAAACCAAATTGGTTTTACTGTCTCCAGCACTTTGGACATAACACTGGCCAGAGCTGTTGGCCTGTAATTATCTGAGCTGTTCAGCTTCCCCACTTTATCTTTAATAACTGGTACTAGTACAACAGAGGGCACAGAATCAGGTAACTCTCCAAGAACAAAAAGCCTGTGTAATCATATCTTAACTTCAATATTGCTTCATGGACTTCAGCAGAAGTGATAACAACATCATCATCATTATACTCTACATTATCCACTACAAACAGATTACTTTTTACACAGTTTAACAGTTCATAATAATGTTTCCGCCATAACTGTGA
Source organism: Leuciscus waleckii (assembly GCA_900092035.1). NCBI lineage: Eukaryota > Metazoa > Chordata > Actinopteri > Cypriniformes > Leuciscidae > Leuciscus > Leuciscus waleckii. Next base: position 4,822 of record FLSR01000625.1, read on the forward strand.
GATTTCATCAGGACCACTCACGTATATTAGATGGAAGAGATGTTTTGCAATTATTAATAGTTTTTATTTCTTTCCAGAAGTCATTATCATAATTTTTTTGCAGCTTACATGCCAGTGAATCTGACCTCATAGTGTTTTAATTTCTTTTAATATAGCGAAGTGCATATTTAAATCTAGCATTAGTGCATTTCTTATTTTCAAATAAGGGGCCATGCCTGCTTTTTGCCCGACTCAGCCTATTTTTTAAAAGCATTTCGGGCCTCTGCATGGAGCTCTTCTACATGACCTTCAACCTGGCTTAGCACTGCACACTTTTGTCCTAGGTTTATATAGAGGCCTTCTCAAAATACAGAGAGACTCCACAATAGCTTCATACAGGGAACATAAATCCTTATAGTGTTGTACATTCTTACAGTTCATATCCCGACACAATAAGGCATCTTTTGGGACCTTAATATTACCCAGCAAAGCATCAGAATGATAGACATATTTAGACATCTTTCTTAGAGAATTTTGACCAATTTATTTTCCCTCCATCAATGCCATTTTCCAAAGGCAACAACACCGGTAAATTGCCTGTGTTCAACAACATGAGAAAGGGTATATGGTCCATAGCCAGATCATGATCAATCTTCATCGTATCGATGGAGTCATGGGCATCCACTGTGCAGAGGCGGTGGTCTAGCCAGGAAGTGGAGAGCCAGGCCTGATGCTATGTCACTTAATGTTAATACAGCTACTAAACTTTAACATGCTATATAAAAATATATGTGGGGTATTTTCAGCTAAAACTTCACATACACACTCTGGGGACATCATAAGATTTATTTTACATCTTGTGAAAAGGGCATTACCACCCCTTTAAGCATAAATGTGGACTGCCATTCATTTGTGGAAAATGTCCTCTTCCACACTGCTGACTGTCAGACTTGAAGAGCAGCAGGTCTTGCAAACCCAAATTTGTGTTTTAATTGAAAAGTAATTTTAACAATAGCATGAATATAGACACTTAACTAAGTGCAAATAGCAAAGCTTTGAAACCTGGAAACAAACCCTGCCGATGTCTTATAAGCGTATGCCTTAAAACATAATATGACTGTCTTAATTAGCACATTAACTTACCTCTAATGAGAAAATCTTGTAATGTAAAATCGTTTAGCAATTTCTTCACATCTTGATATTGAACTTTCACCAGGATGATGACTGCTGTTGGTCAAGAAAAACGCAAATCGTTCATTTTAAAGAAACTCCAGAGAGCCGCTGCAGCCAGAATTTCCATTTGTCATCTCACACATGTTACATTAAGGTATTACATAAACAAACGTAGATGAAGCGAGCACATCAGACACGTCTATGTGATGAGCGAACATGAACAGTTCTTTTCATACTCGGCCAGAAAATATAAAGTTCAGCAAAACGCTTCATGCAGATGATCATTTCACTGCACTGTCTTTTGGAGAAGAGCGTAATCGCTTTGTGTTTCATGACTAACCGAAGCTGCGCGCGGGGTGTAGGCTATTTTTAAAAATAGATTTGCGCGGTACTGATTGTTGCACTTAACTTTACACGACACAGTCATGGATTATTTGGAACATAATGCACGGCTGTACTAGAATGAGAGACATAAAATGCATTTATTGCCTTAATTTGCTAGCGCAAATAACTTGAGCCCCAAAGTGGGCAATATGGATGCGTTATTTGCGTTCATTTGTTTTTATAAAGTCTATGGTTTTAACGCAGTTAAAGTTACACGATTCACAGAAAAGATCTAGACAATTTCCTCCTTAAATTCTAAAATATAACAGAACCCACGTCGAATGTGCAAACTGAACAGCATTAACGTAAATCTTACCTCAATTTGCAAGATGACCTAGTGGCTGCTATCGGTGCTCTTCCCCGTAATCTAAAAGGAAAAATGTTAGCACTCCGACAACGTTGAGAAACGTAATCTAAATATGAAAACTAGCAGAATTAAGTAGCCTAGTTAAAAATCGTATACCTGTTTGAACACTGTCGATATCCTCATGGTCGCCCGCCATTAGTCAAACAGGAAACAATAATGTACAATGTACAACTCATCGCCAGTCAATAATGTCAACTCACTGTAATTACACTGACTCCGACCACTGATTTACACTGCACGTGTTGATGCCATTCAAATCAACACCAGAATCAACACTTTTCAACACTGGTAAATTACCACCGTAAAAACAACTAACAACACTGGATATTTTGCTGTGTACAATCCAGTGTCCAGTGTCTCCAATTAAGTCACAAACACTATCTTAAAAAGATGGGGGTTTAATGTTGGGGCATTCCTAACAGTTAAGGAATGCATTCCACAACCAAGGGCTGCCACAGAGAAGGCTCTTACACCCAAAGTTTTTAGACTGCAAGAAGGCTGTTTAAGGAGAAAAGATCTGGATGCCCAGAGCATCAGCTCCACATCTGTGTGAACAGAGTTACTGAACATCAGGCCAACATCTGTCTGTCCAGAGCTACTGAACATCAGCTCAACATCTGCCTGTCCAGAGCTACTGAACATCAACTCAACATCTGCCTGTCCACAGTTACTGAACATCAGCTCAACATCTGCCTGTCCACAGTTACTGAACATCAGCTCAACATCTGCCTGTCCAGAGCTACTGAACATCAACTCAACATCTGCCTGTCCACAGTTACTGAACATCAACTCAACATCTGCCTGTCCACAGTTACTGAACATCAGCTCAACATCTGCCTGTCCAGAGCTACTGAAAATAAGCTAAACATCTGTCTGTCCAGAGCTACTGAACATCAGCTCAACATCTGCCTGTCCAGAGTCACTACACATCAGCTCAACATCTGTGTGTCCAGAGTTACTGAATATCAGCTCATGTTGGAGATTTTCCTTTGCCTCATGTAAAAGTCTGTATTGCTGTGTCTCAGTCAGAAACCAGGATAAATCAGGTAAAATAAGGTCAAAGGGTCTGTGAGGATGGAAAAGTACCTAACAAGCTCAGAGAGAAGATGTATAGGTAGTTGATAAGATGGTATTAAAAATGTTAATTAAAAATGATGGGTGGCACTAGAATCATGTTACCTGAGATATTTTTTTTAAATGGGTGTGGCCAAAGATTTTTCCACCAATAGAAAGATGTCTCTGTGAAAGATGATTCTAACAGTAGAGATCTCGAGGCGGAGCAAAAAGAGAAAGATAGCTGATTGGCTACCTAGTGATAAGAAAAGGTATAAGACCTGAAGTTCTACCTTTGCAAGTCAGATGAATAGCTGCATCTCACTTTGTTGCTTGTCAATGAAGTTAATTCTTCTGAAACCTGGAACTTTGACTCTTGAGAGATTTCATTGAGACCCGATTTGAGGACTTTGAATTTGCTACAACACTGGATCGTGGTCAAACTTTCAGTATGGTTGAGTGCGTGTGTTCGCATGTTACATTTATTTTACACACTTAAAGCATTATCATATCGCATTACGAATATCACATTATTAAACGAGTTATCGCAATTTTCTTCAACATCATGCATCCCTATTAGTATTGTGCATAGTTTATAATTAGTCCATGATTGATTAGTGGGTGGAGAGTAACTGATTTTTTTTTATTAAAAGGAATTAAATAAAGGACTAAAAGAGATTTAAGTAGTGTAGGCCTTATTTAAACTGTTTGCAAATTTTTTTATCATATGCACATTCACTCTTCGAATGTCTAATCATGTCGAAAATGCAAGAATTTCTTGCTCGTCACATTCAGTTATGAATTACATGAACCATGTAAATTATGGTGCATTTTCACTTCAAAAGAGTGATATTTCATTTAAATTGTTTTACTTATTACTAGGAGTGTAATGATATCCTCATGTCACGATTCGGTACATCACGATACTGAACTCACGATTTGATATTGCGATACTCCAAGACATGTGATAAAAGGTTAGGCACATTGCAGTTCCATGTAGCTTGTATTTACACACTGAATTATTTTCAAATGTCTTTTGGTGCAATAAACAATCCTCAGCAGCTTGTCTTCCTTTTCCTTGTTCAAGACCATTCTAGAAAGTTTATTTTAAAATAATAATAAAATGGTAAAATTAAATCTTTAAATGTATATTTAAATCTGATTTAATAAAGCAATAAGCCCCAAGAAGCTGTGGTTTACTGTGAATTTATAACAGCTAAGGGGCATTCAAATATATATATAGCCTATGATCAATAAGTTTTGACAACATGTTTTTAAATTGATTTAACTCAAATAAGTTAAGCAATTTTAAACTTTTTTGTTATAAAACTTTTTTTCTTTTTAAGTTATACAAGATTCAGCAAATTTTTTGAGCCATTTTGATGTATGATGTAAGTTTAAATGATTTAAACATCCAAGTTGATTGTGTTGAAGTGTTAAGCACAATGCGGAGTGGAGTTTCATATTTTAATATAAATATAAGGAGATGGAGAAGAAAACTCCTGTATGGTGTTCAAAAAAAATTTTATTTAGATTAATTAGATTTTTAGATAAAATGGAATAAAAATAAATAGTAATAAAAACATTATAAACGTCCTCGCTGAGCCTAAGATGGACGCGAGAAATTTAAAAGTCGCTCTTCAATTTGAAACCCGCCGCGACTGTGACGTCACACTAGAGACTACGTCATAGGGTTTCAGCAGAAAGTCGTCTTCTGAAAGCCGGCAAACATACGGAAAGTTTGAAATACTGAAAAGTATTGAAATACGGAAAATTTGACAGCTATATAGTACCTTACGCGCGTCAAACACTTTTTTTTCACACCGAGTTTGTCAGCAGTGCAGTTTGTTCTCGCGCTTCTCCTGCGATGGAGTCTGTGGAGCTCAGAACCAGCAGTTCAGATTCAGCAGATTTTGAGATGTTCAGTGACTCTGGACACACAGATCCTGAGCTGATGTTCAGTGACTCTGGACACACAGATCCTGAGCTGATGTTCAGTGACTCTGGAAGAAACACCACCGATCCAACATCAGCTTCTTCCGAACAAGAGGAGAACAGCCCGACCGGTGAGAGACTCAAACTAACGGTCAAAATCTTAAAGGAAAACTGTAGTAGCCGTATAACGTTACAGTTCAGCCGTAGTAATAACAATAAAGCGTTTAAATTGAACTTTTTTCATATACGGATTTAATCTTGAACAATATAATCCTAAAAAAAAGGCTTGTTCTTTTTCTTTGCTGCTAACATAACGTTAGTTCTGTTAGCGTTTGGCTTTATACATGAAGTGGCCAAAACTGATGTCCAGAGGGGTTATTTCCTCAAAATATGAGACCATTTATATTTTTTTAAATAAGGAGAAACTAAATTTGGTTTAGGTTATTTATCTGACAAAACTATTTGGTAAAAAAAGGGCAAACTACAGCTACAGGTTTGATTTCACTATGCAAAAAAAGAAAAATAGATAGAAAAACAAAAATCTGACAGGGAAAAGTAAGCATTGACTATAACAGATTCTGTTATTAATATTTGGTCGTTGTCTCTTGTTTTTTTTGTGTGTGTGTGCATGTTTTCATCATTTCTTTGTATGACAGCCTGGCACAATTTGTCATGTTTCATTGCTTTATTATCAGAAATTAAAGTTGACTCCAAGCACAACTATGCTAGATGACTACAATCTTAATCTTAATTTATACACATTTATAATAATATTTATATGAAGGGTGCAGATGTATATTTTCCTGGGCCGGACGTCACTTGTGGCCACTACTGTAAAGCTGTAATTGGGATTGTTAGGGAGAAAGGAAAAAGAAAAGCAGTGTGTGTGATGTGTGTGTGTGTGTGTAATCGGAGCGCTGGGATGATTTGGGATGAACATCTTGATCAACTGTTTTCTCACCTAAACCTTTTTCATCCCATGTTGTTCTTTATTCATGATGTCAAACCTCAGTATTTACGGTTACTTGTGGGAATGTTTTTACCTTTCTTTAGAAAAGCCAAAGAACAGGAAGAAGAAGAAAGGCATCGATGCTTTCTTACAGAAAATAGGGAAGAAGAAGAAAGCCATCTCTGCTTTCTTTCGGGGAATAGGGAAGGCTAAAGAGCTTCTCACCCTCGGTTGCAGTGAGGTCGATATAGTGCCCTACTGCGATCCCACGGATGTCCAGCAGGATTTATCCGGGTTTGACTGGGCGTTACCAGTCTATCAGTGTCCATCTGGAGTCGAGCTGCCGGTTAATGCAGATCCATACGATTCTGAGACGTCATTGGTCTCCGGTGAATCCCTCATGGAGTTAATGTCTGTCTCAGATGTATTCAGTTTTGAGATGTCACCTGAGAGCCATCCGGAGGATCCAGAGACGCCATCATCTGTCTCCGTTGAATCCCTCGTAGAGCTGATGTCAGTCTCAGATATAACGAGTCTCGATCTGCCATTTAATGCCGATCCAGTTGATCCCGAGCCCCCATCTCTCTCCGGTTCATCTGTCCTGGATCCAGAGTCGGCACCAGATCAAGAGCTGATGTCTGTCCCAGGATTATCCAGTTTCTCTAGTATCGAGCTGACACAGGACTCCAGTCAGGACGATCCCGACCCATCGTCTGTCCCGGGTCCATCGGCACCAGATTCTGAGATCCCAGATCCATCTGGTTTAGGGAAATTTTTGGGTGAGTCTGTGGTCATTATTATTACTGTTAGTACTTTCATTATACCGAGTTGTGTTGTTTTCATCTTGTGTGCCTAATTATTAAAGTCCCCCTGTAGTCAATCATTTCATCACTTAAAACTCATCTTTTATCATCAAAATGACATATGTAATTAATGAAATTTGGTCTGACGAAAGAGCTAGTCTGGTCCGGATCAAACTGAACAAAGGTTTGGTTCGTTTCTAGTGTAAAGCATTTTCTGTATGGTTTGGACTTTCAGACCATTTACAGGAAGTTCCGGTGGTTCCCGCGTAGCCTAAACCACTGAAGAAGAATATTTATGTCCAGATCTGTCAGTCCTGCCCAAAGCGTTTCTTCCAGCTGATTCACACACACACACACACACACACACACACACACACGTCCTACATCCTGCCGTCGACGATAAAATGTTCGCACAACGAGGACGTTCATTTGGCAAATTTGAACTAGCCTCGAGTATAGCTGGAGCTGCAGGGAGTAATGCCATAATAATAAAAGTATAGTGGCAACGATATGCGTCTGTTCATTCATTCTTGTCAAAGTTACGCGCCGACTTGACAACACGCTGACGTCAGACGCACGTCTGTTTACAAACCAATCAATGTCAAGATGCAGCCCATATAGATGATGACGACAGGACGCGAGTACGTCATGTAGAGTTCTTTAGTGCGCTCGCATAATTGCAATGTGAAAGCAAACCAAAACTAACCGAATGTGTACAATAATGTTTCTAAACTCAACCTTTGGTTCGGATGTTGGTGTGGACTTTCAGGTGTGAAAACGCCCTTTGTCTAAGCCTTTTTTTTTAGACGATTAAGCTTCATGTCCCACTTTTCCAGTTGTCTCACCTAACAATTGTATTCTTTCTTCATGATCCCTTCCCTCAGTGTTTGCTGAAAACCGAACAAAGATGAAGAAGAAGAAGAAAGCCATGGGTGCGTTTCTCCGCAGAAAATGGAGGGCTATAAAGCGCTCTGTCCTCGGCTTGGACGAATGGTTTGCCGAAGAGCCGGTGGCTAACCAGGATCCAGCAGATCTCGTGCCAGTTTCAGCCAGCCTCGGTTGCAAGACACTGAACTCTAATAATCAGACGGATCCAGAGCCATTATCCCTCCCCAGTCCATCCACACTGGATTCTGGGATAACGCCAGCTGTTGGTAAGTCTATTATTAGCTACTGTCATTCTTTCATAGTTGTATTTTTACTTTTGCCCTAGTCTGCTGTTTATGTTATTTATACTTTTTTTTTCTTTCAATTAATATTGGCTATTTATCAGGCAGGTGCTTGTGCTCTGTCAGGGTCTTCTGGGTTAAAATGGAATTACAGGTTATTGTGTTATGTGTCCCAAAACCATGGTCTGTAAAATATTTCTGTTCAAATCCCATGTCTTCATATTTTCAGCCCTTGAAATTACTTCAGTTTTACAGCCTGAAAATCACGTTATCTGGGAAGCAATATTTGGACATTAATATAATGAAAAGTATTATTCATAGGCATTATCTACTTAGACAGTCATACATTTTGAAAAATAAAACTTGTGATTTGCTTAAATATCTGATCCTTCTGCTATTACGAAACACAATTTTGGCTGTTTATAGCATTATCTCTTCTAATGTAATAGAAACACTAAATAATAATAATTTTGACTGTATTGGTTTGCAATTTGTCAAACCTCAGTATTTACGGTGGTGTAAGGTGCAGGAAAAAGCTTTAAAATGGACCTTGAAAGTGCTTGAAAAGTGCTTGAATTTGACCTTGGAACAGGTGTATGAACCCTGAAGAAAGCATGTGGGGGTGTGTCTGTGTAATCGGAGCGCTGGGATGATTTGGGATGAACATCTTTAACTGTTTTCTCACCTAAACCTTTTTCATTCAATGTTCTTCTTTCTTCATGATATCAAACCTCAGTATTTACGGTTTCTTGTGGGAATGTTTTTACCTTTCTTTAGAAAAGCCAGAGAACAGGAAGAAGAAGAAAGGCATCGATGCTTTCTTACGGAGAATAGGGGAGGCTGTAGAGCTTACCACCCTTAAGGCTATAGAGCTTTGCAGTGAGGTCGATATAGTGCCCTACTGCGATCCCACGGATGTCCAGCAGGATTTATCCGGGTTTGACTGGGCGTCACCAGTCGATCCGTGTCCATCTGGAGTCGAGTTGCCGGTTAATGCAGATATAACGAGTCTCGATCTGCCATTAATGCCGATCAGATGATCCCGAGCCGCCATCTCTCTCCGGTTCATCTGTCCTGGATCCAGAGTCGGCACCAGATCAAGAGCTGATGTCTGTCCCAGGATTATCCAGTTTCTCTAGTATCGAGCTGACACCGGACTCCAGTCAGGACGATCCCGACCCATCGTCTGTCCCGGGTCCATCGGCACCAGATTCTGAGATCCCAGATCCATCTGGTTTAGGGAAATTTTTTGGTGAGTCTGTGGTCATTATTATTACTGTTAGTACTTTCATTATACCGAGTTGTGTTGTTTTCATCTTGTGCGCCTAATTATTAAAGTCCCTTTGTAGTCAATCATTTCATCACTTAAACTCATCTTTTATCATCAAAATGACATATGTAAAAAAAATTCCTTCAAAAACAATCCGTTGTTTCTTTGATTTCAAACAAATCTCTTTACTAATGCTGTAAACTAAGGGAGTCAGTTGTAGCCTATAAGCTTCATTAGCTTACTATAATGTTGAAGGTAAAAATTAACTGATTTGTATAAACACTTAAATTACACTTTTATTTATTTTTATAATAATAAAGTTATATGAAACAAACATTTAAATGGTGGCTGTCATAAAAACTTGCCAGATTTATTCAAACATGCATTAAATATTGAAGAACATTGTATTCTTTCTTCATGATGTCTTCCCTTAGTGTTTGACTTATGGTTTGCTGAAAACCGAACAAGGAAGAAGAAGAAGAAAGCCATGGGTGCGTTTCTCCGCAGAAAATGGAGGGCTATAAAGCGCTCTGTCCTCGGCTTGGACGAATGGACTTGCATGACACTGAACTGTAATAATCAGACGGATCCAGAGCCATTATCCCTCTCCAGTCCATCCACACTGGATTCTGTTGGTAAGTCTATTATTAGTCAACTGTCATTATTTTAGTTATAGTTATATTTTAACTTTTGCCCCAGTCTGCTGTTTATGTTCCCCTTCACTAGTGTTCAACATTTAGCATGTGGGGATCTAGTTCTGTTTTATTTTTTCATATAATCTAGGGGTGGAATGTTTTGGTACCTCGCGATTCGAATCGAATCTTGATTTTGAATCAAATTTCGATTTGATATGTGCATTTTGATTGTAGTTTATTGTTTTGTGTTACTTTTCTCATTTGACTGCGGTACACAGTTTAATAGGTCTAGAAGAAAATAAAATCCTACCGAATTAAATGTGAACCTTGAAATTTTTTTTATTTATTTATTTTTCTTTCTTTGGGGCGGCAGTGGCTCAGTGGTTCATGTAGATTGTCTACAAACCGGAAGGTTGGTGGTTCAATCCCCGGTTCCACCTGACCAAGTGTCGAGGTGTCCGTGAGCAAGACACCTAACCCCAGCTGCTCCCGACGAGCTGGATGGCGCCCTGCATGGCTGACACCGCCGTCGGTGTATGAATGAATGGGTGAATGTGAGGCTATGTAAAGCGCTTTGGTGGCCATAGGTCTGTGAAAGCGCTATATAAATGCAGTCCATTTACCATTCCCATTTTAGTCCACCCAATATTATAAAACAAATGCCCTATAAGCTGACTACAATCATTACACAGTCTTCTAGTGTTGTTAAAAGACCCGATACTTTGGTACCAAGTCGGTACTAAAAAAATGTAACCGCTACGATACCAGCTTTTCTTAAGTACCGGTGGTACCGAAGTACCGGGTTAATCCGGTTCTTGATGCGCTGTCCGAAAGGTGCACGGTTGCGTCCTCTTCATAAAACCACTGAGACATGGCGACCGCCGGCGCTGCTAATGCTGTGGCTCTGAATCCACTTGTTGACAAGAAAGGAGGAAAGAGCCACATATGGAAATATTTTGGATTAGGCTAATGCCACGTTGCCATAAGGGGTCGTTCACATAGCGCATTTTTTGCACGTGCAAATTCGTTATTTCAAATGTATGTGCGCGGTACGCTCGCTCATAATAGAAGCGACGCGGCGCGCTCGTTTTTCCAGGCGTGCCTCTGTTCATGGTTGCATAGCAACAACAGACGCCACGGGAGAGCAAGCGCTTCTGTAAGGAGGAGAAAGCGGGCGAACTGCGCTCTCCATGATGACGAGGAAGTATCAGCAAAGAATGAATTGATATCTAGCCATTGCATTAGCTTTACTGCTAGATATATTTATGGAGATGAGAAATAAAAAGCTGCCCTGTACAGCTATGATCAGCTATTCAGCCGAGCTTTCGATGTTGTTACCGCAAGGGCGAAGAGGATTGGTTGGTTTTGTCACATGACCTGTTGAGATGAGATGTTGACGGCTCCTCCGGATACGGGCAGACGGCAGGAGTCCCCCGTTCTCTGCTCCTCCCCTTCACTGTCGTCGCTCCTCCTTTATGCTTCCGTTCCTCCGTGAGAGACACGAGACCGGTGCGTCTCACAGGTGTCACTCATCATTAATCACGCCACTGGCCTCGCGCCGCTCTCTCACGGCCCTCAGCCTCGTTCTGCTGGCCACAAATGTAATTTACGACATTAATTAATGTTTGTGAATGTTATTTAATAGAAACACTTGATTGTTCATGTTTGTTCACGTCATTCATTGTGCATTAAATAATATTAACAGAAATAATGTTAACTTATGATTTAAAAATGTATTAGTACATTTTTAAATTAACCCCAAGGAGAATAATTGCTACTAGGTATGCACCGAAATGAAAATTCATGGCCAAAACCGAAAAAGAGGAAACCAAGGCCGAAAACCGAAACACCGAAAGAAATTATGCCAATTGCATTGCAGTACCATTGCATATATGGCTATGACTGTGTACTAACTTTACTAAAATCAAGGCATTGCAATTGCATAAATTAATATTAAAGTTTCAAAGAATAAATCAATTACAAATTATGCAAATATTTATTTAGCACATTGCAACAATGCACAGAATAAAATAAAATTCAAACTAAAATGTTTAACTTAACACCACTCATGTGTACATTAAATAATAATGTACAGGCCTAATAATGTACAGGCCTTCTCTCATAAAAACAAAGTGCATTTAGGTCAAGTGCATTTTAAAAATTTCTCTGTAGGACTACTAAAGAAAATGCATTCAGACAAGTGAACTATATACTATATATTACTATATGCTCATGGACGTGAGTTGCAACAACATTGAACAGCTCAGGTAAACACACCTCTGAGAAATGTCGTCTGCTCGGCATGACATAACGGGGCTCAATCAGCCTACGAAATCCCACATCTTTTGTGTAATGCCCTTTGCCTTGACACCATCACTGGGAAACGTCCTTGCCTTTTCAAAAACATCCGCCACGGATGGAGTGGGCGTGCTCGGAGGCGTTTTCCTTTTCTGTGCCGCGTTCCTCTCATATTCAGCGTAGCGATCGGAATGATTGGATTTCAGGTGATAAATTAAACCCGACGTGGAGAAAGTCTTTGCAGATGCACCCCCTCTTGAAATTTCGGCATTACATGTTTTGCAAATCGCTGTCCGTGGGTCTTTCTCAGATATACTGAAATACGTCCACACCGCAGACATGTTGCTTCAGACAAGCACGTGCAGGTCGCGGTTTCTGTTCGCGGCATCACAACATCTCGGCCATATTGTTTGGGTGATAAAAGTCTTTCGGCCGAGAATTTGCGGTGGCCGAATATTTGGTGCATGCCTAATTGCTACAGTATATAACTATTGTTTATTGTTAGGTCATTTTATCTATTGTTATCTAACAAATGGAATCTTATTGTAAAGTGTTTTTAATAGTTTCTATCTTTGTAACGGTGATATACACTTTAATATATGTACATTTAATCTAAATTAGGCTTTGGTACCGAAATTGGTACCGAGAACCGTGGATTTTCACTGGTATTGGTACCGAATACTGAAATTTTGGTACCGTGACAACACTACAGTCTTCTATATTAAAGCAAAGCAGGCTTTATAATTTTTTTATATTAAAAATAATAACAAAGAAGCAAATTACAAACAATAGGACAAATAATAGAAAAATATACAAATTAAATAAACTTTACGTTTTTCTGGTACAGTTGCCTATGTTTATTAACCCTCTGGAGTCTGAGCGTTTTTCTGGGCCCTGGGGGTGTCTGACATGCTCTGGACATTTGTGCTTTTTTCAGTTGCTTATAAACATATTAATGGCAAACGTGTAAATTCACTCTATATAGCACAAACAGGACTACAATAATATGTGAGCCACATGTATGTACATGTTTTCATTTTTGAGAGAATAATGTTTATGAGTGGTTATCGAAAAAACTAAAAATTAAAGTTTTTGAAATAAGGCCACAAAACACATACTAAATATGTGGCAATAAGACTTTTGACTAATGGATGTCGTCGCCTATAGTTTTTTCTTCAAAATTATGTGAAAATAGTCTTGCTTTATCGTACACATAAAACCATACATTGATTTAAATTGATGTAAAACAGGTTTTGCTTGGAAAGCCAATATGCGAGGGGGCGTGAACGAGGAGTGGTATACACCTTAGAATACACCCACTCTGCATAATGATGAGCCATTCACTCAGGTGTGACACTGACTGAGCCACAATGCAAGGACAAAAGATATATTTAGAAGAAGACTTATATTGACCATTTAAGATTTTGCTTACATCTATCTTGTAAATATGTTTAGCTATTTTATTAAAAAGGTTACAATTACAACAATAATTACAATTTCAACAATATTTCAAGTGTACTCTTTCTTTGTAAAAAAAAAAGATTATAGGCCTACATTTTATCTATGTATTCATTAGTTTGAATATAGTCAACATTGGAACAGCTAACATCTTAATTGATGACTTTATTTTTGACAAAAACAGATATAGAAATTGCTAAACAAAAGCTTATTTGACGTGGCAGTATATTCTACAGTAAAAACTGTACCCAAATCTACTAAACAAAATGTTGTCTTTCATATTTCGTCTGACTGTAACGTTGTTTTCATGAAATATTAGGGCATATTGTTAATTTGCAGTTTAATACGTTGCTTATACAAATAGCCTAAATTTTATTTCAACATTCAGTCGATGTTTACTTATCTCAGTATAGCAATACAGTTTGCTAAAACATCATCATTCATTCACACACGCAATTTAAATTTAACTTCTGGCAAAGATGAAGTTGACGATAGGCTATTGACTCGCGATCTTCGCAGTAGGCTAGTGAACGCACCGGAGAAATGCACATTTATTAGGCTACATAGTTTTTTGTTTTGGATGGTTTTGTTTAGAACCAGCTTTCTGTAAATATATTTCAAATTTTTTAGACATGTGAGGCGAGTAGGCTACGGTCTGGTTAATAATGATCTCCAGTTCAAGCACCTTATGTTGTGATTGCTAGCCTATATTTACTTTAAATCCAGGAAATTTGTTAATGAAAAAATTATTAAAATTAACCCCCTGAGGTCTACGGTATCGCCGGCGATACCAGCTCGCTTTTTTTTTATCAATGTAAAAGAAACTCATAAATACTCTGTTGACTTTGATTTTCCACAGGAGTTTCATACATCAATCGATTCTGTTAAATGTCTATTATTTTTGTGTATACTCACAATAAAAACAAAGAGTTGTGCTTTTTGCCAAATAAAGAAAAATAAACAAGAAGCGAGTTCTGCCCTCTCTCTGCCAGTGAAGTCCATTCTGAAACGCGTCCGAAAATGAACAATAACTCAGCGAATACTCAGTCAAACAGGCATACAGACACACAGGCATGAAGCTTGAAATCTCTTCTTTTAAATGAAGTAATTTATATAAAAAACAAATATTATCAGCTTCTGTAATCTGTATAAAAAGAGAGCGACCCCAGTCGAGCTGATTACGAGCCATTCAAAAGTAATTTGACCACGCCCCGGAGAGCGCAGGCTATTCAAACGCAAATTCTGAGAACCATTTCAGTCTGTGAAACGCCCCCACATCAGCTGTAAACAAAGAGGCATAATATAGCCTACCTTATGGAGAAAATTTTCCGTGCTGATATGAGGAGCACATCCCGCTGAGGAGTGAGGTAGGCTAAGTTATCCTTTCTCAAGTGTTAATGTGGAATAACGTTATGGAATAAAGTTGTAGGCTTATGTAAACAAAAAGATGAATCGCGTTTCTATAATATGAATCGCGTTTCTGTGAATGAATGAAGGGTACATATTTGTAAAGAGTGTTTAGCCTAAATATGAATCGCGCGTCTGTGTGTGAAAGAATAAACTGCTTTTACAGTTACAGTTACTGCGTTACAGTCAGGCGAAGTATGAAAGAAAACATTTTGTTGACTAGATTTGGGTACAGTTTTTACAGTAGAATATACTGTCACATCAAATAAGCTTTTCTGCTCATATATATAAAATACTATTTTGTCAAAAATAAAGTCATAGACTAAGATGTTCCAATGTTGGCTATATTCAAACTAATGAATACATATGATAAAATGTAGGCCTATAATCTTTTTTTTTTTTTTTTACAAAGAAAGAGTACTTTTTTGCAGAAATATTGCTGAAATTGTAATTATTGTTGTAATTGTAACCTTTTTAATAAAATAGCAAAACATATTTACAAGATAGATGTAAGCAAAATCTTAAATGATCAATATAAGTCTTCTTCTAAATATATATTTTGTCCTTGCATTGTGGCTCAGTCACTGTGTCACACCTGAGTGAATGGCTCATCATTATGCAGAGTGGGTGGGACATTGTATTCTAAGGTGTAAACCACTCCTCGTTCACGCCCCCCTCGCATATTGGCTTTCCAAGCAAAACCTGTTTTACATCAATTTAAATCAATGTATAGTTTTATGTGAACGATAAAGCAAGACTATTTTCACATAATTTGGAAGAAAAAACTAAAGGCGACAACATCCATTAGTCAAAAGTCTTATTGACACATATTTATTATGAGTTTTGTGGTCATATTTCAGCAACTTTCATTTTTATTTTTTTCAATAACCACGCATAAACATTATTCTCTTAAAAATTAAAAAATATACATGCATGGTGATCACATATTTTGGTAGCCCTGTTTGTGCTATATAGAGTGAATTTACACATTTGCCATTAACATGTTTATAAATAACTGAAAAAAGCACAAATGTCAGAGCATGTCAGAACATCTCAAGGGCCCCAAAAACAGCTTGGTCCCCAGAGGGTTAAAGTGTTTCTGTATGGTGTGTGTTGTGTGTCACCGTTGTGTTGAAGAGTAGAGCCTGAGCTTCAGTCCAGGATGAGCAGAAAAACACAGATGAAATGCTGCATGTTGCTTTATTTAACTGACAGTAACTGTGTAGTTGCTGATGCAGTGACGTATAGTCACAACAAATCATGCATATAATTAACTGCGTGTTTTTCAGTAAAAAATCAGAAAATAACTGTGTTGTAACTGTGTGTTTCTGTTCAAAAAGATTAATGAAGATTTCTGTAAAAGTATTTTGCACTTATTTAAATTAGTGTTTTCAGTTTGAATCTGATCATTTAAAAGTACACACTTAAATGTGTATAAGGGTATATGGCTCATAAATGTGTGAGAAGTATTCGCTGAGTTATGTTTCAGTTTATAGACGTGCTCAAGAATAAAAAGTTCACCGCGACGGAGAGGCAGAACGCACACCCTGTTTATTTTCTTTTTTTTACAAAAGCACAATGTTTTGAATTGATTGTAAGTGGACACATACAAAAGTAGAAATATCACAGATTCTTTTTTTATATTTCTTTTTTCTGTATAACCATAAATGATGGAGTAATTTAAGTTTATTGTACTACAATGTGAAGAAAATCCAGCAAAACGCGGGGGCGCGTTTGCCGACCTCAGAGGTTAAACAAGAAGTAAGAAATACTACCGAAATTGAATAATCAAATGTAAAAAATAAAACACTGTATAGCCTAAAAAGGTAATTCAGTCAAAAGCAGTGAGTATTTTTTATTAACATTAATGAAACGTATGGCAACAGTTTATGAGGCTGCTCTCCCTTTAAGAATGAATGCACGAATATAGTTACACATCCGATTTTCTACCATTAGTTTTCTTTCGCGTAGGACATAAAAGATTCTGTTTACATTGAACACTCCAGTCCAAACGATGTGCATCTTGACTCAATTGTGTGTGTGTAGCTGTGAAAGAGAACTGAATACTTCATCTGTGTGTCCGCTGTCCGTCAGTGCGAGCACCGCATTGAGTCCTTGTTCACAGCTTATTGTGAGTAACGTCAATGACTTAAAGTAACTTTAAGTAGTACTGCGAAGTTAAAGAAGTCTAACACAAAATCGGTTTATGAAATAAAGAAGAGGTAGAAGATAGATTCGCGATTTTATATATTAATAGATTTTTTCCCGCACTATAATCCTTATTTTATTTTTAAGTAACAATTGAAAAGGCATTTTTGTGTGTGGGTTGTAGTGATACATGTTTACAAAGGGATTTATTAATATGAAAATTATTTTGTGATTCTCTACTGTATCCCATGACACAATCACAAGCTATTATAAGTCCATCACTTTTTTCTGTTTTATTGCCTTTTAAAATGATTTGCCTTAGACCAAATTGTTCTGTCCAAACTTGCCGTGGCGTCATTTAATTTACTTTTCCATTTCTTTTTTTCTTTTTTAGAAAAACAATCAAAAAGGAGGGTGAAGAAAGACATCAGGGCATTCATCCAACGAACATGGAGACTTTAAAGGCTTCCGCATTAAGTTTTTACGGGGACGACACAGTGGACCCAGATCCAGCAGATCTACAGCCACGAATATCTGTCCCCTTCTGGGACTTAAGCGATCCAGGTCCATCTCAGTTCGAGAGCACATCTGACCTGTTACCCGTCTCAGGTCCATCTTACTTCGGAGCACATCTGACCCGTTACCCGTCTCAGGTCCATCTTACTTCAAGAGCACATCTGACCCGTTACCCGTCTCAGGTCCATCTTACTTCAAGAGCACATCTGACCAGTTACCCGTCTCAGGTCCATCTTACTCCGAGAGCTCGTTTGACCCGTTACCCGTCTCAGGTCCATCTTACTTCGAGAGCACATGTGACCCGTTACCCGTCTCAGGTCCATCCACTCTGGATCCAGCTGATTCCCAGTCAGGTTCAGTCAGCCTCGATTCATCGCTTGATTCAAGTCTATCAGATCTTGTTTCAGAGTTATTGTCTATCCAGTCACCATCCAGTCATGAGGTTACGCCTGTTCCCAGTTCATCCAGTCTCAAGCTGGCCGATCCTGATCCCAAACCCATCCCAGGTGCATCTGGTTTATGGTCAGCTACAGGTGCGTCTACTGTCATTAATTCACATTTGTACCTAGATAGTAAGTATTTATGCTACTGGATTCTGATGGATCTATTTTTTTTGTATCTACTGTCATTAATTCACATTTATATTTATGCTACTGACATATGGCGAATTCCCTGTTCAATATTCTGATAGTTCTAGTTTTTTTGAGCCACGTTATAGGAATCATAATCTGATCCTTTGGTGTGTGTGTTTTTTTTTTTTTTTTTAGGAGCATTTTCCTCCTTTTATGAAGTGAAAGCAGTGCTGGGAACGGGAGGCTTCGGCACCGTGTATGAAGGGACGCGTAGATGTGATGAACAGAAGGTAATCTACTCTTGCTTTAATCACAAACATCTGGTTTCTTGTTTCTTTTTTGGAAATGTAACATATAGATCATTGCTGATTATTTTGATCTGAAGAACTGTTTGTTTTCTTGCAGGTTGCTATCAAATTTCGACCTAAGAAGTGCTCGGACACGTTTATTGATCTGGTAAGTTGGCGAGACTTGCATGCATCTTTACTGCTTTCATTAGTGGTGCAACGAATCACAAAATTTCTAAATTTACATGAAAGTTTTTCGGATCAGCAAAAAAAAAACCCATCAAAATAAATCTAAAACCACTAGCCTAACTGATCAAGTTTGAACATTATTAAAAACAAGTAAACAATCAGTAATAAAACAAGAACAAATACACAAATTACAAGCAGAGATGAATACTAAATAACAAAGTTACAAAGCCTAACAGTAGAATTCAGGTTCATAAATTAATAATTAAGCCTAAATGTAAACTAACACACCAGGAAAGTCCGATAGTTCACTTGCTTTGGTCCGGACCAAATACATTGTAGATTTTTTTTTGTTTGGTACGGTTCGCTTTCACACTGCTCTTGTGAAAAGTGAACCAAAATTTGTAAACAAAACCACACGTGTGCTAAGGTCGTCCATTCATTGGACAGGAACTCTCAAGCAGGGAAAAGCAGGAAGTGCAAAAACAGGCTCAGCATGGAGATATTTTGTAATGCAATATTTGTTCTTTTACTAATTTGGTGTTATTCTCTACAAACGCAAAATGAAGAAATTAATGAGCATCATATGATACAATGTCATCTATACGATGTTGTAATTAGGATTTTGAGAAGACGACGATGTGCTGCCAGGAGGTTCCGGCGGAGAGAACATGCTTTTAAACCATTTAAGCGCGATAAGACAAAAGAGAACGCTCTGTCTGTGAATGTCCTGATGCACACACGACGCGCAGAAAGACGCGCAACAGTATCGTGTGCACAGACAACGTGCTGGAATTCTCTGTCTCTTTCACGCTTGAACGAACAATAACACACACCATTATGCCAAAATGTCCGTTTTGTTAGTATCCTCATAAGAGCAGTCAAATAAAGTCTTAAAGGTGAAGTGCTTTCTGCAATTGGGTCGGTTCATGTTCACACCGTAAACGAACCGTACTAGAGTTGGTTTGGAACCGTACCGAGACCACCTCTTCGGCTGGGTCTCTCTTCCGTTGTTTGGTCCGCATCCGAGTGAGATGCTGTATTCACACCTGCCCAAAAGATCCGCACCAAGGGGGGAAACGAACTTGAGTTCGATTCAATCGAACCAAACAAGGCAGGTGTGAATACACCCTAAGACTGAATAAACTGACAAATATCCGTTTTTTTTCTCAACCGTTCACTTAAGCCCCGTTCACACTGCCAGCGACACCCAGCGACAAAGCGACATGATCCCATTCATTTCAATGGAGCGCTGGCGACTTCCGGCGACACGAGCGACAGTGACCGTTGGCGACAGAATGTGGGTGTGTCAAGCGACACGAGACGCGCGACAAAAGTTCAGAAATTTCAACTTTATGCAAATGAGAAGCGATTTTCGCGAGCGACAACCAATGGGAAAGAAGACTTTCAGAGGAGCTCAGCTCATCTCACGTCTCGAGTGCAGGCAAGAAGAGTTCGAGGGCGATTTCACTGTTTTATATGATTTGACCACATACATGGATATAATGATGCATGGAAAAGAAACTGTCGACAGTCTCAGTGAGTTTAATTCACACATTTAGTTCGAGTGTTGTAATTATGATGCAGGTTTAGCACTGCTGCAGATCATTTTACAGTTTCCCCTGCATTATGTTGACTATTAGGGACAAGAAAATGTATTATTTGTCAAATTCGAATGACGTTTTAGTAATTTATGACAGTATGAGTTAATCTGTTGATTGATCGATCGTTAATCCAGTAGGCTAAATGATTTAATCCACAGAACACTGCTGTGGTAATATAAAAACACTCTCCCAACAGCATACTGTTTCTTTTGAGCCTAAATCCTAGTCAAATTAAAATTATATAGTTGTAAATATCACTTGTGATGGTATTTTGTATAGAATGGCCAGACGTGCAGTCTACCAGTCACATCAGAGCGACAGCACTATGAACGCCCACAAGCGACTTCACAGTACAGAGACTAGCGACATGCAGCGACAAAATCGCTGGCAGTGTGAACGGGGCTTTAGGCCGTGTGTCCATCAAAGTGTTTTTTTACGCGGCTGGTGTTTTTTTCCAATTGTTTTCAATGGGAGCGCCGCGTTTTTAAAACGCCATGAGCGTAACGAGGCGCTGAGCGTCTTTTTCACCCTGCATAATAACGGAACAAAATCATTTAAAACAAGAGCAAGAGAAAATACGTTACATTGTATCGACATTTTATTATAGAATCAGCACAGAAACAAAATATGTGTGAAATGAGATACTAGTAACACTTTCGCGGATATTCCGTTTCATAACAAGCAAAGTGTCTCAACAGAAAAAAATACTGCGCTGCCAAAACGCTCTCAAGCGCCCACAGCTAGGCGTTTGCAGCAGAGTGGACACACGGCCTTATGAAATAACCGAGAGAATACTTGACGGGTATTTAGGCATCATTTTGTGTGTATGTGTCCATTCAAGAGCAAGGAAACGCGAAAGGAATCAATTCGGTGTTCGAGCGCTGTCTGAAACGAGTCTCTCTCTCTCAGATAACGCGCAAGTCCCGATTTTCGCCTCTTCTTCCGTGTTTAAAATTGTTTGAATATGTAATTTGCCAAGACAAAACACATCCAAATGATAAACTTCACTAGCCTGACTACGTCAGACTTCGTACCACCGCTCAATTTCAGTTCGCTTCTGTACTCAGTCTGAGATAGCAACCTATCTCCCAGTTTTCCTCCGGCCTGAAAACAGCCGGCCAATCAACGAACAGAGGGCGGGCTGAGAGCTGTGACGCTGGATGCGTAGATTTACAAAAGTCGTTCACAGCCATGTTCACTCGCATCATACATGTGTTTACAGTGGAAGTTCGATGCGGCTAAGCAGGCGCATAACACACGTCATAACCAAACGTTATGTGATTGGCATACGGGTAACCAATATTTTAAACTTCAGACAAGCGCCCCCCACGAGAAAGAAAACGCTTTTCAATTATGCCCTTCCAGACTCTGTCTACGAAGCAAAGCGAAGAAGCAGAGTTTGGTATTACCAGGCTAAAACTTCACTCCATGATGGTTAAATTTAGCAGTTAATCCGCCGATCACATGCGTGCCAAACATGGGGAGCTGATCCGTTGCACCTCTAGCATTCATGCATCTTTTAACACGTATTTGCGTCCAAAAGTCTGCGGCCACATTGAAAATCTGGAAATAAACCAAGGATTTGATGATATCATTTGTAATGGAAAAATAGAACTAAAATGCCAAATTAAAGTGGTCTCAGACTTGTAGACTCTGCTGTTTCAATATAAAAGCGAAAGGTCACAGCTGATCTTTTGTCAAACACGTTTCTCCAGCCAGGATCCACCGAACCTCTGGTTATGGAAGTGGCTGTGAATCTGCTGATACGCAAACCTTCGAAAAACCCGCACATCGTGCACATGTTGGATTGGTTCGATCAGCTGGAACAGTTCATCCTAATAATGGAGTATCCGCATCCGTGCGAGACCTTGCTCAAATTTTCCCTGCGCAATGGAGGTTTCCTGGATGAACCCGTGGCACGTGGATTAATGCGCCAAGCGGTGCTTGCAGCCAAACACTGCATTGACCACGGCGTCTTCCACAAAGACATCAAGATGGACAACATTCTGGTCAACACAGAGAAGCTGCAGCTCTCATTCATCGACTTTGGCTGTTGTGAAATGTTTAAGACCTGTAAAGGTGAGTTAACCATTAGATATTGTACATTATAATTCAAGCTTATTTTTCCAGGGTTAGCACAAGGTGCTTGAAGTGACTTTTTGAAATGTAAGTCCTGGAAAACCTTTGAAAACAACCATATTTTTTTAAAAGGTACTTTAAAAGTGTTTGAATAATTGAAAGAAAATATATGTGATATTAGTGTTTATTTTTATAGATAAAACAATCTTTTCGTGCAAAGTTAACGCTGAAGCCCGTCTGATAAGATATAGAGCCATTTCGCATGGCTATGAGTGTGATAATGCTCATAAATATCCAAGTATATGATTCTGCTTTCATTCTTCAGGTCAATCATATATTCATGCGGAAAATCAGTTTGAATAAGAAAGCGATATCTTTGTCATAGTATCCTTTCAGTGGATAAAGTTATTACTGTTATTCATCTGCTGCACTTTATTTGTACCATTTTGTTTTATTAGTTTATTTGTATTATTACTTTACCTTTTTTAGAATTTGAAAGATAATAAAGATATTATTTAATAAGTGAAATCTCTGATTGTAGTCCTGCAAAACCAAAAAAGTAGTTCTTGAAAGTCCAGGAATTTTATTTGACAGCATCTGTACGAACCCTGTTGTTCCCACAATAAGCATGTGTTGGATTGGATGACATTATCGTTTTTATAGGTTTGCTCAAATGTAATCTAAAAGTAGACTAATGGCTTCAGCAAATGAAACGATCTCTTTCTCCTAACTCAGGTCGTGAATGGGCGGTGAAATCGACAGTCTGGTCTCTTGGGAGAGTGCTTTTAGAGATAGCGAGCGGATCCCAGCCCTTGAATCTTCTTCAATCCGGGAAACTTGGTCCACTGCGGCCAACTTTATCCAAAGGTAAGATCACAATAACACTGTTAAACACACACAAAATCAGGGAGTTAGTCAACTAAATATAAAAGGGGAGAACTGATAGATGGAACACCTAAAAATGATCAATGGATATCTACTTTATTGATGACAAACTAACAAAGAAGATTGTCCTTGTCTGTTTAATTTTGAATACAGTACTAAATACTATACAGTAGGGCTGTCAAAATGGCTTAAAAGCTAAATTCGAATTTCTTTCTTAAATATTAGCCAAATTCAAATTAGTTTATAAGGCAACACTTAATGTTAGAGGAAAGAAGTACTGTATTGTCTCCTATGCCCACAAAAGGGTGCAATGTCAATTATAAATTATAATTTTTATTTGACAGCCCTACTATGCATTTTAGAAGCTATTTTCATACCTACAACATTCATCGTCATAAAGAAGAGCGTCCATGACTAACCAGCTCTTTCCTCTTTGAAAACTCGTACAGAATGCTGTGATCTGATAAAGCAGTGTCTGGACATTTTTCAAAGCAAGAGACCAACGTTAGAGCAGATATTAGAGCATGCGTGGTTCGAGCAGGACTGAAGGCAGAGGCAGAGGTCAGGTAGTGTACCAGTGTGAGGGAAGGTATAGGTAACTACATTAGACAGGAAATCAGTATAGGAAATCAGACCAAGGACCATCATGCACCTTCCATTCTTAATTACAGTGACCTAAAAATATGTACTTTATGTATGTTATATGTGCATTTTTAGTGCAGGATACTAGAGAGAATAGAGGGCACCTTCCATCAAAAAACTAACAGGTTTATTGCTTTATTGCCCTCAAAGCCACGCCACCTTTTGACCGTGGGAAATTCACTGGAGCCCCTGAGGCTGGCCCCTCTCCTAACAATATAAATAGAGCACATTCACATCAGTTTGCCGCTCAATCGCGAGTTACTGTCAGTACTATTAGTTACTACAGCCTACAGTTAGCTAGCTAGCTATGCCTTTGTCACGGAAATGCATTCTACCTGGATGCGATCACGTACAAAACAGATCGGTGTCCTTATTTATATTTCCGAAAAACGATCACATCAAGAAGAGGTGGATTTATTTTGTGAAGAGCCACCTTGATTGAGAGCTGAGAATCACCGCCAAAACCCGCCTCTGTAGTGATCATTTTACACAGGATAGTTTTATCAACTTTTGTCGGAGACAACTGGGATTCACTGATAATTCGCTGTTACTGGTGAATGGGGCCGAACCGACTATCTCCCGCCTCGGCCTTCATCCTCCCGTCACGCTGACAACTGGTCCCATCATCGGCAGTGCGTGCCCACCAATGAGTGTAAGTTGCCTTGTGTGCTTATGTTATAATTATAGTAGGTAGTCCACAGTAACTCTACTAAATTCTGCAACCCTCTAACATGATTTTTTTGTTTAAATGCATCAATATGATTCCTTAGACAAGTTATTTTATATCCTTATCGGTAAATGTTAGAAAGTCATGTGTGTATTTCCATTTTCCTTAAATGCTTGTCCCGAGAGCGAGTGAGTCTCTGTTCAACTTTACAGAACGAGCTCCAGGACCTCAAGTTGATGAAGAGCAATAATTCAGACTAAAATATACATTTGTTTATTCTACATTAATCTACATTGTTTATAGAAGATTAACATGAAGGATTTAAAACCTACATTTAACGTCTATGAAAACAAAAACTATAACTAATGTGTCATATAAACAGAGATGAGTTCTGAAACATTATCAATAATTCTAATAACATGCCATAAGAGATGGACTTGGTAATTGCGATGATGTATTCGTTGTTTTGTTTACTTTTCTGACAATGTATATATATATCCCAGCGAATATACCATTCTCTTTACTCTTAAATATAACACATAAACTGTAACTGTAGTTTTAAATCTTCGGTCTACTGTTTTTTCCTACACTTTGAAACATTTAATTTTACAAATGGTTTAACAATCAATGTTTAGTTTAACAATCTTTTAAGGATGAAAAAATCATGGTTTTGGTCATCACATTAAAAATAACATTAAAACGGGATAATATTTAAAAAATTGAAGAGCTGTAAAAAGTGTGATGGACTTGAAAGTTCTTGATTAGTGCTTGATGTATAAACCCTGAAATGAATAATGTAAAAACATTTGTCTATTTCTGCCACAATACCATGGTTACAGTTAGCATTACTACATTAAATCCACAGTGAATATTGGTGATTTGTGGACTTAAAAGCCATATTACTTAAAGTCCCTGTAAAGGCAATTCTAAAAAAAATTCTAAACACATTAGAAATGTTAGAAATGTATTACTAAAACATATTACAAAGACTGTGAACTGTGAAGTACTGAATTGTCGAGTTAGACCGTTAAACAGTTTTTCACCATTGCTGTGTTCCGGATTTTTTGGGCGGGGCTAAAACGGGGGCTCGATGACGCACTGAAGCCCCTGAGCTCCTGGACACGCCCCTACTGATGACGCACTGGAGCCCCTGAGCTCCTGGACACGCCCCTACTTGATGACGCACTGGAGCCCCTGACGCTGCCCCTCCCCTAACAATATAGCACATTCATTCACATCAGTTTGCCGATCGAGAGTTACTGTCAGTACTATTAGTTACTACAGCCTACAGTTTCCTAGCTAGCTATGCCTTCGTCACGGAAATGAGTACTACCTGGATGCGATCATGTACAAAACAGATCAGTGTCCTTATTTAAATTTACGAAAAACGATCACATCAAGAAGAGGTGGATTAATTTTGTGAAGAGCCACCTTGATGGACAGCTGAGGATCACCGCCAAAACCCGCCTCTGTAGTGATCATTTTACACAGGATAGTTTTATAAACTTACGTCGGAGACAACTGGGATTCACAGATAATTCGCTGTTACTGGTGAATGGGGCCGAACCGATTATCTCCCGCCTCGGCCTTCATCCTCCCGTCACGCCGACAACTGGTGCCATTGTCGGCAGTGCGAGCCCACCAATGAGTGTAAGTTGCCTTGTGTGCTTATGTTATTATAATTATAGTAGGTAACGTTAGTCCAGGCTCGAACATGGCTTTGTAAAACCTAGGAGCATCCATTCCGGCTGTAGCGGTGACAGTTGAGTGTGGCAACGGCAGCTTTCCCGCGAGTGGGCGTGGTTTCAGCGCAGCCAGCGGACACGCCCCCAGCGTTTGAGAGCAGAGACTACTGCTCATTTTTTCAAGATTTTGATAGCTTATTTTATGGACTTGCCGGCTTTTTTTATCATTCAAATTTGGCTGGGTGGCTAATAACACATGTTTCTGTGGTGTGACAAACTCAGAACACATACTTAATTTTGACTTTACAGGGACTTTAAAACTTCATGAACTTGTTCATTCAAGGCACAATGTTTCTCCAGGTTTCCAAGTCAGTGCCCATGATTTACTCACTCTCAACTCATCCTAGGTGTGTATGACATTCTTCTTTTAGACAAATTTACTATCGGAGTTATATTAAAAAAATGTCCTGGCTCTTCCAAGCTTTATAATGGATTATAATGAATTTACATTTACTCGCAGTCTAGAGCCCTGTATAGTGCTATATTTCTGCTTTACATGAGCGCCACCTACTGTCAGAGAGCGCAAGTTAATAGATATCAATCAATCAACAAAGTGTCCTGTGCTCACCACACTCCGGCTATAGGTGGAGAGGAGAGATTTGGCTATAGAGTGATGTGTGTCTAACTTACACAGAAGAGATATTGTTCCTCAGCACATGAACATAAACTACTTACTGTGATTTCAGACTGTGTTGATGTGGTTTCTCCACTGCATGGATCTTCATGTGTTGTAGTCAGCCGGATCCGGGCAGTATCCAGATCAGATGGTGGACCTGTGCCTAGACACGACCACAACACATGCTGTAGTCAGCCGGATCCGGGCAGTATCCAGATCAGATGGTGGACCTGTGCCTAGACACGACCACAACACATGCTGTAGTCAGCCGGATCCGGGCAGTATCCAGATCAGATGGTGGACCTGTGCCTAGACACGACCACAACACATGCTGTAGTCAGCCGGATCCGGGCAGTATCCAGATCAGATGGTGGACCTGTGCCTAGACACGACCACAACACATGCTGTAGTCAGCCGGATCCGGGCAGTATCCAGATCAGATGGTGGACCTGTGCCTAGACACGACCACAACACATGCTGTAGTCAGCCGGATCCGGGCAGTATCCAGATCAGATGGTGGACCTGTGCCTAGACACGACCACAACACATGCTGTAGTCAGCCGGATCCGGGCAGTATCCAGATCAGATGGTGGACCTGTGCCTAGACACGACCACAACACATGCTGTAGTCAGCCGGATCCGGGCAGTATCCAGATCAGATGGTGGACCTGTGCCTAGACACGACCACAACACATGCTGTAGTCAGCCGGATCCGGGCAGTATCCAGATCAGATGGTGGACCTGTGCCTAGACACGACCACAACACATGCTGTAGTCAGCCGGATCCGGGCAGTATCCAGATCAGATGGTGGACCTGTGCCTAGACACGACCACAACACATGCTGTAGTCAGCCGGATCCGGGCAGTATCCAGATCAGATGGTGGACCTGTGCCTAGACACGACCACAACACATGCTGTAGTCAGCCGGATCCGGGCAGTATCCAGATCAGATGGTGGACCTGTGCCTAGACACGACCACAACACATGCTGTAGTCAGCCGGATCCGGGCAGTATCCAGATCAGATGGTGGACCTGTGCCTAGACACGACCACAACACATGCTGTAGTCAGCCGGATCCGGGCAGTATCCAGATCAGATGGTGGACCTGTGCCTAGACACGACCACAACACATGCTGTAGTCAGCCGGATCCGGGCAGTATCCAGATCAGATGGTGGACCTGTGCCTAGACACGACCACAACACATGCTGTAGTCAGCCGGATCCGGGCAGTATCCAGATCAGATGGTGGACCTGTGCCTAGACACGACCACAACACATGCTGTAGTCAGCCGGATCCGGGCAGTATCCAGATCAGATGGTGGACCTGTGCCTAGACACGACCACAACACATGCTGTAGTCAGCCGGATCCGGGCAGTATCCAGATCAGATGGTGGACCTGTGCCTAGACACGACCACAACACATGCTGTAGTCAGCCGGATCCGGGCAGTATCCAGATCAGATGGTGGACCTGTGCCTAGACACGACCACAACACATGCTGTAGTCAGCCGGATCCGGGCAGTATCCAGATCAGATGGTGGACCTGTGCCTAGACACGACCACAACACATGCTGTAGTCAGCCGGATCCGGGCAGTATCCAGATCAGATGGTGGACCTGTGCCTAGACACGACCACAACACATGCTGTAGTCAGCCGGATCCGGGCAGTATCCAGATCAGATGGTGGACCTGTGCCTAGACACGACCACAACACATGCTGTAGTCAGCCGGATCCGGGCAGTATCCAGATCAGATGGTGGACCTGTGCCTAGACACGACCACAACACATGCTGTAGTCAGCCGGATCCGGGCAGTATCCAGATCAGATGGTGGACCTGTGCCTAGACACGACCACAACACATGCTGTAGTCAGCCGGATCCGGGCAGTATCCAGATCAGATGGTGGACCTGTGCCTAGACACGACCACAACACATGCTGTAGTCAGCCGGATCCGGGCAGTATCCAGATCAGATGGTGGACCTGTGCCTAGACACGACCACAACACATGCTGTAGTCAGCCGGATCCGGGCAGTATCCAGATCAGATGGTGGACCTGTGCCTAGACACGACCACAACACATGCTGTAGTCAGCCGGATCCGGGCAGTATCCAGATCAGATGGTGGACCTGTGCCTAGACACGACCACAACACATGCTGTAGTCAGCCGGATCCGGGCAGTATCCAGATCAGATGGTGGACCTGTGCCTAGACACGACCACAACACATGCTGTAGTCAGCCGGATCCGGGCAGTATCCAGATCAGATGGTGGACCTGTGCCTAGACACGACCACAACACATGCTGTAGTCAGCCGGATCCGGGCAGTATCCAGATCAGATGGTGGACCTGTGCCTAGACACGACCACAACACATGCTGTAGTCAGCCGGATCCGGGCAGTATCCAGATCAGATGGTGGACCTGTGCCTAGACACGACCACAACACATGCTGTAGTCAGCCGGATCCGGGCAGTATCCAGATCAGATGGTGGACCTGTGCCTAGACACGACCACAACACATGCTGTAGTCAGCCGGATCCGGGCAGTATCCAGATCAGATGGTGGACCTGTGCCTAGACACGACCACAACACATGCTGTAGTCAGCCGGATCCGGGCAGTATCCAGATCAGATGGTGGACCTGTGCCTAGACACGACCACAACACATGCTGTAGTCAGCCGGATCCGGGCAGTATCCAGATCAGATGGTGGACCTGTGCCTAGACACGACCACAACACATGCTGTAGTCAGCCGGATCCGGGCAGTATCCAGATCAGATGGTGGACCTGTGCCTAGACACGACCACAACACATGCTGTAGTCAGCCGGATCCGGGCAGTATCCAGATCAGATGGTGGACCTGTGCCTAGACACGACCACAACACATGCTGTAGTCAGCCGGATCCGGGCAGTATCCAGATCAGATGGTGGACCTGTGCCTAGACACGACCACAACACATGCTGTAGTCAGCCGGATCCGGGCAGTATCCAGATCAGATGGTGGACCTGTGCCTAGACACGACCACAACACATGCTGTAGTCAGCCGGATCCGGGCAGTATCCAGATCAGATGGTGGACCTGTGCCTAGACACGACCACAACACATGCTGTAGTCAGCCGGATCCGGGCAGTATCCAGATCAGATGGTGGACCTGTGCCTAGACACGACCACAACACATGCTGTAGTCAGCCGGATCCGGGCAGTATCCAGATCAGATGGTGGACCTGTGCCTAGACACGACCACAACACATGCTGTAGTCAGCCGGATCCGGGCAGTATCCAGATCAGATGGTGGACCTGTGCCTAGACACGACCACAACACATGCTGTAGTCAGCCGGATCCGGGCAGTATCCAGATCAGATGGTGGACCTGTGCCTAGACACGACCACAACACATGCTGTAGTCAGCCGGATCCGGGCAGTATCCAGATCAGATGGTGGACCTGTGCCTAGACACGACCACAACACATGCTGTAGTCAGCCGGATCCGGGCAGTATCCAGATCAGATGGTGGACCTGTGCCTAGACACGACCACAACACATGCTGTAGTCAGCCGGATCCGGGCAGTATCCAGATCAGATGGTGGACCTGTGCCTAGACACGACCACAACACATGCTGTAGTCAGCCGGATCCGGGCAGTATCCAGATCAGATGGTGGACCTGTGCCTAGACACGACCACAACACATGCTGTAGTCAGCCGGATCCGGGCAGTATCCAGATCAGATGGTGGACCTGTGCCTAGACACGACCACAACACATGCTGTAGTCAGCCGGATCCGGGCAGTATCCAGATCAGATGGTGGACCTGTGCCTAGACACGACCACAACACATGCTGTAGTCAGCCGGATCCGGGCAGTATCCAGATCAGATGGTGGACCTGTGCCTAGACACGACCACAACACATGCTGTAGTCAGCCGGATCCGGGCAGTATCCAGATCAGATGGTGGACCTGTGCCTAGACACGACCACAACACATGCTGTAGTCAGCCGGATCCGGGCAGTATCCAGATCAGATGGTGGACCTGTGCCTAGACACGACCACAACACATGCTGTAGTCAGCCGGATCCGGGCAGTATCCAGATCAGATGGTGGACCTGTGCCTAGACACGACCACAACACATGCTGTAGTCAGCCGGATCCGGGCAGTATCCAGATCAGATGGTGGACCTGTGCCTAGACACGACCACAACACATGCTGTAGTCAGCCGGATCCGGGCAGTATCCAGATCAGATGGTGGACCTGTGCCTAGACACGACCACAACACATGCTGTAGTCAGCCGGATCCGGGCAGTATCCAGATCAGATGGTGGACCTGTGCCTAGACACGACCACAACACATGCTGTAGTCAGCCGGATCCGGGCAGTATCCAGATCAGATGGTGGACCTGTGCCTAGACACGACCACAACACATGATGTAGTCAGCCGGATCCGGGCCGTATCCAGGTCAGATGGAGGACCTGCGCCTAGACACGACCACAACGTATCCCTGAAGTGTCAGCAGAGGTTGTGTCAACTAGACTCCTTCCTGTGAAGGCCTCACTAATCCTCAACAAACCCGTCTCCATACCGGCGAGATGACTCCAATCTTCAACCAGATTGAACTGGATAATATTCTGATTGTTCCAATCCATTCTGACTTCTGACCTGTAATGCTGCCCATGTGGTTCTCCCAAGGTTTTTTTCTCCATCCTGTCACTGATGGAGTTTTGGTTCCTTGCCACTGTTGCCTTTGTTGCCATTGGCTTTTGGCTTGCATAGTTGGGGACATTTAATTTAATATTCAACATTAATATTGATCTACCGGCATTGACACCATTATATGAGAACTGAACTGAGCTGGACGATGACATCACGGTTTTCTCCAGAGCGGCTATATATGTAAATTTACTAAATGTATAACTTTTTTACAAAAAAAATTAAACTCATCATAGCTGTTAAGAAACTAATTGGTTTCTCCACTAAGTGGTTTCTCCACTGCATGGATCTTCAAGTGTTTCTCCAAGTAGCATTGCTTAGTGAAAATCTTCCCACATTGATCACACGTGCGGCTTCTCTCCAGTGTGGATCCTCTCATGTGTTTTCAAATTTGCTGAGCGCCTGAATCTCTTGTCACAGTGTGAACACTTGTAAGGTTTTTCCTCCAGTGTGAATTCTCTCATGTGTTTTCAGATTTTTTGACTGACTGAATCTCTCGCCACAGTGTGAACACTTGTAAGGTTTCTCTCCAGTGTGGATCCTCTCATGCGTTTTCAGATTTCCTAACAGACCGAATCTCTTGTCACAGTGTAAACAATTGTAAGGTTTTTCTCCAGTGTGAGTTATCATGTGTCTTTTAAGTTTCTCAGATTTCATGAAGCTCTTCCCGCACTGATCACATGTGAATGGCTTCTCTCCAGTGTGAACTCTCAGGTGATAATCAAGATGTTGTTTTTGAGAATCTCTTTTCACATTGATCACATGGGTACGGCTTCTCTCCAGTGTGGATCCTCATGTGATTCTTAAAGTGTCTAAAATCCGTGAATCTCTTACCACATTTATTGCATGCGTACGGCTTCTCTCCAGTGTGGATCATCATGTGTCCTTTAAGGTGAGATATTTTCTGAATCTCTTCCCGCACTGATCACATTCATGCGGCTTCTCTCCAGTATGAACTCTCATGTGAACATTAAGAGTTGGTTTGCATGAAAAACTCTTACCACACTGATCACATGGGTACGGCTTCTCTCCAGTGTGGATCCTCATGTGTTTCTTAAGTTTTTCTTTTTGTGTGAAGCTTGTCCCACATTGATAGCATTCATGCGGCTTCTCTCCGGTGTGAGTCATCATGTGAACATTAAGGTTTTGTTTGTGAGTTAATCTCTTTTCACACTGATCACACATGAACGGCTTCTCTCCGGTGTGGATCCTCATGTGTGATTTAAGGTATGCTGATTCTGTGAAACCCTTCCCACATTTATCACATGGGTACGGCTTCTCTCCAGTGTGGATCCACATGTGTTTCTTAAGATTATCTTTTTGTGTGAAGCTTATCCCACATTGATCACATGGGTACGGCTTCTCTCCAGTGTGGATCCTCATGTGTTTCTTAAGATTATCTTTTTGTGTGAAGCTTATCCCACATTGATCACATTCATGCGGCTTCTTTCCAGTGTGAATCATCATGTGAACATCAAGACTTCTTTTATACGAGAATCTCTTTTCACACTGCTCACACATGAATGGCTTCTCTCCGGTGTGGATCCTCATGTGTAATTTAAGGTATGCTGATTCTGTGAAACCCTTCCCACATTTATCACATACATACGGCTTCTCTCCAGTGTGGATTTTCATGTGTCTTTTAAGTTGATCAGGTTTTATAAATCTCTTCTCACATTGATCACATGTGAACAGTCTCTCTCCAGTATGAAGTCTCAGGTGATAATTAAGACTTTGTTTGCTTGAGAATCTCTTTCCACTGATCACACATAAAGGGCTTTTCTCCAGTGTGGATTCTCATGTGTCTCTTAAGGTGTGATGAATTCGTGAAACTATTCCCGCACTGATCACATGAGAACGGCTTCTCTCCAGTATGAACTCTCATGTGAAGCTCAAGACTTTGTTTGTTTGAAAAGCTCTTTTCACAGTGATCACACATGAATGGCTTTTCTCCAGTGTGGATCCTCATGTGAAGCTTAAGGTGTGATGAATAATTGAAACTCTTCCCACATTTATCGCATGCATGCGGCTTCTCTCCAGTGTGGATCATCATGTGTTTCTTAAGATGTGCTTTTAGTGTGAAGCTTGTCCCACATTGACCACATTCATGCGACTTCTCTCCGGTGTGGGTTTTAATGTGCGCATCAAGATGTTTGCTTGGGAAATTCTTTCCACACTGAGTGCAGGTTGTAGATTTCTTGGCTCGTCTTTTCTTTAAAAATGTCTTTTTAGTCTTTGAGCGACTCAAAGGTTTTTCTCCAGGTTGGACATGATGTTCCTCCTCCACTTCACTCAGTTCTTCACTCTCCTCGCTCTCTTCCATCAGGTCTGACATGAAAAAAAAAAAGAGATTCATTTCATTTTCAGTAAAAGAGAGAAGCTTTTGAAAATTAAATGTTTCCAACACGGCCCAAAGTGTTTCTGAATTATGTGTGAATACAACAAAGGGTAAATAAAATTTAAGGGGGCTAAAAAAAGGGGCTAAATTGACAGCCATTTAATGGGCTACTTGCACAACTACTTCCGCGTTCTACTTATTTCATATCGGGAGTTTCAGGTTAGTGCATTCAGCGCACATACACGCATGAGAATGCAGATTATCACTACGTTTTATGGATGCCAATTGATTAAAACAATGAATCTCTGTATTAATTATCTTGAGGGTGCTGAAATGTTCCTATAAATATATTTTCTTTCCAGCTGTTCATTCTGAATAATAAATAGGCTAAATATTAGGGCCGCAAATATTAATCGCATTTTAATTGCATATAAATTAGGCGTTAATCAATTAAAAATAATTGTGTTGAACATGTTATTGAAATAATGTTCAAATGTTCAAAGGGTGAGCATTGAAATAATTGTGCCTAGCAAATAATCAATACAATACAATTGAACATTATTCAATTATTGAACATTATTAAATTATACATTTAATATTAAACATAAAATTATAAACATTATTTAAACTTGCTTTACAGGTTTTTAACATTACTTCGAAAATGCTGCAATTTAAAGTTTGAGATGTTTTTCATCTGTTTTAGAAAGTATTTTTAGACTTTTGTTTTTTCAGAATAAAACCTGTTTTACAATCTTGAGCATGTGTTATATTTTTTATTAAATGTGTTTAATTAAGCCATTGCTGCAAGTAATTTGATCGTTAACAATATTTTAGTGTACAGTTAATCACAAATTCAGTCAGCATTGTCATGACTCATTATCCCATGATGGACGGTGAAACAACGTCACGATATCAACGTTGATTCAATTTGCAAAACCGAAACATAATCCAACATTGATTCGACCTTGGTCCCTTACGTTCACCGGTGAATTAACGTTGAAATGCCGGCTGTTTTTTTATAAGTAAATGTTCCAATCAATGATCCAGGCAGCGCCAGCGCGTTCTCGTCTCCCTCCTTCATTTTACAGTCGAATGGTGGCTAGAAAGGCTCCAGGTTCAAAGGTCAATACGGAATGGATTAATCTGCGTTATTTTTTTTAATGCGTTATTTTTTCTCAGATTAATTAATCGAAATTAACGCGTTATTGTCACAGCCCTACTAAATATATTTATGCACAAACCTGCAGCAGTCCTATACATCTTCTCATTAACATGAGAAGCTTCTTATACCTGTTTAGTTTAATTTTGACTAAATAAAAAGGATTGCTTGTGTGCATTGGTGCTTTATTACAGTCTTTTTAAAATAGTTGAATGAATCATGCTTGCGATCGGTGCCTGTAACTATGTTAAATAGGCTAGGCTATTTTATTTATCTTCAACAGTAATGCACACAGCGTAGAGGGATGACAGTCAACTTCTTTGAATATTAATTAAGCATTTTGGGCATGAACATGTAAATAGTAAAAAGATTGACATTGAAAAATGACACAGAGTGATTAAAATATTTAATCCAAATAAATAAATGTTTGTGGTTCGTACTGATCCTTCTGTCTATGGTAGCCTACTGATGTTATTCATCTGTTCTCACACACTTCAGCGTCGCGGTCACAGTGTAGACGAACACTGACACCCTGTGGTGAAATAATACGTCTTTTTTTACAACCGCAGCCTTCTCTGATTGGCTTGGTTTGGATTAAAACTTCATGTTCCGATGAGTTTGGAAAATTCTGCACACAGTAAACATTAGAAAATCCCTTCTTCTGTCAATAAAAATGTCAAATTTTTAAAATCTTCTCATCGCTGACACTCATTTTAGGTGGTGTTTGTTCAACTCATTGACCACAGTACATTGAAAGTAAACATAACCGGAAATAAGTGATATGTATTGTTTCCAAATGGAAGTGTGTCACAGAGTTCAGTGCAAGTGGTCCATTAACACATTGAAGGCCCAGAAAGGTAGGAAAAACATTGTTAAAATAGTCCATGTGACTACAGTGGTTCAACCTTCCTTTTCTAACTAGAGTTAGTGTGTAATGTTGCTGTTTGAGCATAAACAACATCTGCAAAGTTACAACGCTCAAAGTTCAAAGCAAAGGGCGATATTTATTTTTAAAGAAATCGCTTTTTTCAGGACTACAATAAACGACTGATAGGCACTACAAGACATTTCTCCCGGGTTAGTGACATCACTAACCCTAAAATGTACATAAACCCCGCGATTTAAATCGATTTATTTTTCTTCCCTTACTTAAAATCAATCTGCAGATGACAAAGAAATTGTTCCAAACAAGTTTTAACTTTATTTTGTTTTGATTTTCCCTTCTGGGATTTTCCCCTTGGGGTTAAAGTGCAATCAGAAACAACAAGCAAAAAAGACAAAATGGCAGGCCCTGCCTTTGTAAACAGTGAAAATGTAACATACATACGTAACAACATGAAATGGGTGGATTGGGATCTGACAAGCACCAAAACGGTGTTTATCGTTTGAATTTCGTAATTAAATCGACAGAATCTGAGAGCTGAGAATTTGTTTCATAGCAATAGTAACCTCTGTCTTGTCTGCCGGTGTCAGTGTCCTCTTTGCTTCGCGTTTTTTCTCTGCGTGAGAAAATGGATGTGTGGCAGGAGAGCGTGTAAAAAGTGATGATTGCGTGAGTCTCACAGTGAATTCGTGAGAGTTGGCAGCCCTGTGGATTCAGTCTGTAAGACTGTCGGTTGTTTTTTGGCGGGTGTGTTTGTGCTGCCACGGTCTTGTTAATTTGCCATGTTGTTGTGTATCTATATGCCAAACGCACGGGGCAAGGGCTGAGCCCGTTCGGAGCTACGGAAGCCCAGAGGGAAGCGTCTGCGAATGTTAAAGAGAAAACTGATTTTCATACAAACAAATCGACATAGTTCTACACATTCGAGTTAATCGATAAAATCGATTTATCGCCCAGCCCTACTTCCTTCCAATTCTTGAATCTCATCACAGCCTACTTTTCCACTCAGAATTATTTCTTGGCATGCTCACTTACTAAACTGCATTTTTTTTTATTGTCTGCTTGCTGTAGGTACGCTATTACATTGTGTGCAGAGTGATGTTAGCATTTAAGCTAGCTGATGAGAGAAATGGCACTATCAAAGAGAAAAATTGACAGCGAAAATATGGAAGACCAGGGTTTTTGTGGCTCAAAATGAGGCGGAGGTGGTAAAATCCTAATAATGTATTTTAATAATAAGGTAATTAAATGAGTATTTTTCGTTGATCATCATACAGCCTAATGTGTTTCCCACATAATTTTTTGTGGGTGGAGCTTGGTAAACTCAACACATTATAATGATTTATCTGTCATCCTTCCTCGATTAATTGGAATGGAATGTTTGTATTACTTGGCCCGCACGACCCGCGGGCACTATACGGTTTGAGAATGGACACAAGTGGTAACCGCAACAGAACCGTACGGTGGAAAAGTGTATCTGACCATGACCGTCTGTCCAAGTTTTGTCGAGAGCCGGGGCCGGCACGAAATTTGAAGGAGGCGGTCGCCTCATAGTTCTCTATACAGGAAAAACCCTGAATACAAACAAGATTGGAAAGACAACTATGCGTTTATCCTATCTAGTTTTGTGGATGCAAAGCCGGTGTCTTACCTGCAATGAAGCGATCCACAGACTCTTTTGAATGTCTTTCAGAACTTTTCAAGTAAAAAGCTCTCAATTCATCTCAAAATAAAACATTGCTGTGAAAACATTCCCGCACTTTTATTTTGAAGGCTAAAGATTAATTGATTGTGAGTAACTCTTGCTGTCATGACAGATCTATTTCAGGACCAGCTGCCATCAAAATAATCTGGCTGCGGGCACGGGCCAGATATTATTACTGACGAGCCGCCTGTTTCCGACCCCTGGCGGAAGGTAATCGGATTCGGAGCTGCTAACACACACACAAGCTCTTGAAGCTTCACCCTCCTGTGCGGGAGCAGCAGCTCATTTGCATTTAAACATGCTATAAAAAAATGATCTGTGGGGTATTTTAAGCTAAAACTTCACATACACCCTTCTGGGGACATCAGAGACTTATTTTACATCTTGTAAGAAGGAGTTATACCACCCCTTTAAAGGGAAGTTTAAACGACTAGTCTAAAGACTTGTGTCTTTAGATCCATTATCTATGAATCAAACAGTCAAATCCCATAATAAATGTCGCTAAACTTTTTCGCCAATTTTGCAGTGTTTTTTTTAGAGGCCAACCGATTCATCGGTTTTGTTGATATATCGGTACCGATAGTTGATTGGTGGAACTATTGTTATCGTCAAAAATTCATACCGATTTTATGGGTTGCGTCCGTTGCTGGAGTGTGCAGTCATTGCACAGTGCGAGAGCACTGAGAAGAGACTGCTGGCGTTATACAGAGCGAGAGTGTTGTTTACTTTAACACGTTGCGCGCAGCACGAGATCACACATACAGAGAGCGCTGACATTCAGAGCACATTTAAAACAAAGACAACAACACGGTATGTTGATTGATTATTGAAAAATAATAATATATTGATGTTTAATATTATTTTAATATAGGGCTATTTTCTGTTCTTTTTTTGTTGTTGTTTAATTTAATTAGGTGATTCTAAGTTTAAATATTGATGATTACAAGTTTGGGGGAAATGCAATTAATTGCAATTAATTACAGAAAATTGTGCAATTAATTAG
>FLSR01000626.1:0-10952 GCA_900092035.1 Leuciscus waleckii
CATGAGTGTTCCTTCAAGTGATGAGGTTACTTTAGAAAACTATTACAAAGTGCATTTAGTTATTTAGTTAACATGTAGGTTATGACCTCTATGTAAAATGAATAATAGTTCGTTATTTTGGTACCATTTCATTGCTAATATCAGCTATCCCAAACGATGTTAGTAAAGTATCAGTGCTATCGTTATTCCATGTATTGAACGAGATTAATAGTGTAAGGCAATGTTTAGTGTAGGCTACATAATTTTTTTTATATTGCTTACAAAATTGCGCCTTTAAAACTATTCATCACCTGTGATCCGTCGCAGTACAGATTTATGTTACAAGCTAAACACTTTTTTGGCGACCTTTTAAACCTTGGGGACTCTGCTACATGTCCTCGAAAATAGGCGTGATCCTCCATCTTCAGCAATCTTTCAAATCTGCCGGCAGTCGCGAGTAATCTCCCCCTCGCATTCGTCACGGTGTCACGGAGTGTAAAACGCAAAAAAGGCGAAGCTTGAATTTCCAGGTATGTCCCTCTTTGGCAAATGTATTTTCAAGATGGAGGCGCAACATGGCTGCCGCCATTCGAGCGACTCGCTCGTATGTATTATAAATGGCAGATTTTACGATTACGAGAATACTTTATTAGTTGGTGGAAGTAATTACACATTAATGAGCACATATACTCTTGATAGAACAAAGTGTTTTTTTGCTAAGAATCAACTTAAAAAGTTACACAGTGTAGCTTTAAAGTGTTTGTTCATTTACCTGTGTGGAGTGTGTTTCTGTCAAGGTTCTGGTGACGCTGATAATGTCTTGTCTTGTCATGATGAACCGAATCAGTAATCAGATAGCAAGACAGGAGAGCACATGGCATATACAAACAAACATGACGAGCCATGTGCTCACACGGAAAAAAAAAATGTGTTCACTAGCCATGTTCTCTTGTTTTTTTGTCATTTTTTGTGTGAGCACATGGCATATAGAAACAAACATGACAAGCTACAAAAATCCAGGAGGACATGGCAAGTGAACACAAACAAGCGATGTGCTCAAAATAAACATGAAACGAAAACGCAGCCAATGAGAGCACTCACAGACTGCATGTCCGCACAACACAAGACAACGTGAAATCATGCGGCCACAAACCGCGTTATACGCAGAACACAACACACGCGGACAGAAGAGCGTACGGCTCAAGCAAACTCGAAACCACATGTTTTTTTGTCATGTTTGTTTCTATGTGCCATATGCTCTCCTAATTGTCTTAACCCTGCCCATGTTGTTATCTGATTATTGGTTCTGGCCACATTTACACATAGCCGGGTATTTAAAGAAACGAATATTCCCCCTCCTCCGTTTTCAACAAATTATGTTTTATTAACAAGGTTCGGGAGGAGCAGGTGCAGATAATTAACCCAATTAGCACAAGTGGAGATCAATCAGTAATCAACTCAGGACAAGATAAATAACAGCAGAACCCACCTCTATCCTTGACAGTTTATCAGCATCTTGGCTCGCCTTCTTGCTACAATGTCTCAAAGCTTTTCATCCGACAACGAAGCAAACATCCCTATGGATCCGCCGCAGGTTGCCGGACCCGGGATAATTCCTCCTATGCCTGACATGGCACCCGAGCCTCAGGCTTCTTCTCGTGGCCGCACGCCAGCCCGAACTACTTCACGCTCGCCAAGACGCCGAGGCCAGTCTTCACCGCCCCCAGCGAGACTTCCAACTTTCTCCCCAGCTTCCTCCTACTGTTCGGCCATTTCGACAATTCCACCTATCGGGAAATGGACCGTCGTAGGATTGAAGCAAGCACTGAGTAATTCTGACGTACAGTTCTCGCGGAAAATGAAAAAGCGGAACTGTACGATCTCTACGTTTCTCTTCAATCGACTAACCTCTCTCCAAGGCCTCCATCAGCTTCAAATACGGGCAACAGGCAAAGCAGAGCCCACAGGGCTCTGAATCCGCCTCAGACAACAACACCGTTTTCCACCCGCACAAGATCCGGTTCTCTTCGTCCATCAAGCCGCAGCAACAGGCCTTCAGCAAGCTGGCCGTGCCCCAGAGTTCACTGACGCAAGACCACAACAATCCTCCAATGCGGCTCAGCATATCATCACCACAGATTATGCAGCAGCGACTGCTGCAACCGGGCCCAGCGGCCTCTCTTCAGCCTCTCAGCCATATCCTCCCATGGTTTCTAACCCTTTTCTTTTTCAGTGGCCTCCAGCCCCTGTCGCAGACACTAGCGCGAGGCTACCTCCGCGAGCTGCACACGACCAAGCCTTTCAACAGGTCCACCCAACAATTTCTAACCCCTCCATCTAACTATGTGGATCTCTCTTCTCTACTTTCTCTGCTTCCCGCAGCTGAATCAGACCGGCAAATAGACTGCGGGGATTTCTCCGTCACCCTAAAAAAAATCAAACACTCACTCATCCCGTCTACTATCATTTTCTGAATTTTCTATTGCTTTTGCTCGTTTTACAGAAGTCATTTGTTCAGCTTTCCCCCACAGGCGGCGCGAACTGAATGATTATCTGGCGATCATAGCGGAGCTCGCGCTGTCCTATGGGGGAGGGCATTTCTATACATACCACAAACTCTTCTCAGCCAAAAGTGCAGTGCGAGTTGCACAGTGGAACCAGTGCACATACTGGGGTGCACTCGATCAAGATCTCCACAGCAGGGTGTTTCTGGGCTGTAAAAACATTTCCTGCGCAGTCTGCAGGTCAGTGGCACACTCGACAATGTTGTGTCCTCAAGTTAACCCTTCCATTCCAC
Source organism: Leuciscus waleckii (assembly GCA_900092035.1). Classification (NCBI taxonomy): domain Eukaryota; kingdom Metazoa; phylum Chordata; class Actinopteri; order Cypriniformes; family Leuciscidae; genus Leuciscus; species Leuciscus waleckii. The sequence continues at coordinate 2,777 of FLSR01000626.1, forward strand.
CCGGCCCAGAAACTAACCCAGCTAAATCTACCAGCTACGTGCCACGTCCCGCAACCACTGTAGCAAGCCAAGATCTCAGGAGAGACCCCTCCTTCGAAGACAGCAGGCAGCCCTGCAATCATTTTAATGCTGGTAAATGTGTCAGACCGCGCTGCCGGTACCTGCACATTTGTAATTTCTGTGGCGGCGCCCATGCCCGTCTCGTGTGCCCAGTGTATAAATCTGCGAATAAAAAATCAAAAAATTACTTATCGACTCCCGTAAATATTTCACGCATGCACTTTGAACAGTCACCATCCGGACGCCGAATTTATCAAATACCTGTTGTCAGGCCTCGAAAACGGCTTTAAACCCGGCGTCGAATGCCCGCTCTCACAGAACACCATCTGTAATAATCTCCAGTCCGCCCTCACAGAACCTGAAGTCGTTGAAAATCTGATCAAAAAAGTCGAATCAGGTTTCATGATCGACAATCCCCCATTTCAACATATTTCGTATCAGCCCCATCGCAGGTAAAAAACGCCTCATAATCGACCTCTCAGCCCCGCATAATTCTCCGTACCCAAGCATTAACAGCTTAATTTCACTCGAATTTTCGCTCAAATACCACGACATGATTAAAATCGCAGGTCGGGGCGCTTGACTTGCAAAAATCGACATTACTTCAGCCTTCAAAGTAATGCCTATCCATCCAGATTCATGGCACATTTTTGGAGTATGCTGGCGCGGGAAATACTATTTCGCCGTGCGTTTAACTTTCGGATGCAAAAGCAGCCCAAAAATATTCGACATGCTATCAGAAGCCATTTGCTGGATTTTGTCAAACAACTACGCAATTCCCTACCTCATTCACCTGCTAGATGATTTTTTTTTATAATTTCGCCTCCCGAAGCAATCCCAGCCACACATATCCTCACAGTCCAAAAAGTTTTTTCTGAACTCGGAATCCCTATTGCACAGGAGAAAACGATGGGTCCAGCCACATCCATCGAGTTCCTCGGAATTAACTTGGATTCAGTCAAATTCCAAGCATCTCTGCCCAAAGAGAAAATTGACCGAATTATTCTAGTCTCATCTACCTTCTTCGACAAACCAAATCATTCCAAACACGAGTTACTATCCCTGCTCGGCCACTTAAATTTCGCTATGCGCATCATTCCGCAAGGCCGCTCCTTTATATCGCACCTCCTCTCGCTCGCGTCCTCTGTCCACGCGCTAGAGGACCTCATTTCCATAACTCAAGCATGCCGTGAAGAACTCAGGTTATGGTTAACATTCCTAAACCAATGGAACGGCCTGTCTTTTTTCTTACTTTCTCGTTTCGTCCCCCTCAATCGGTTTCGGAGGATTTTACCAAGGTCGTTGGTTCGCGTTTCCTTGGCCACCGCAGTTACAGGACTTACCTCAGTCCTCAGCATTTTTCGAGCTTTACCCTATAGTACTAGCGGCGTTTCTGTGGGGGAAAGAATGGACTGCTAGCAGCATATTAGTGCATTGCGACAACGACGCAACAGTGCATTGCATTAATAAAGGCCGTTCTCATTCACCAGCTATGATGCCTCTTTTAAGGCGCCTCACCTGGATCTCAGCATGCGACCAGTTCATTGTAATTGCTAAACACGTTCCCGGGACAGAAAACCAAATCGCTGACTCCCTATCTCGTTTTCTGTTTCAGAAATGCAGGACGCTGGCTCCAGAGGCGGAACAATTCCCAACTCCTGTTCCTCCATATTCAGAACTGATATTCCCATAACACACCTGTTAAAAACCCTGCTCGACGCATCACTCAACAGCATCCTCCTAGTAGTCTCTCCCAGAATCCCATTGATTCAACCCTGATTGGACAGGACTGTTTTGTTTAAATTTTTGTTTATTTATTTTTATACTCAAATAAAGCCCATTAACTCCTCATCCTTGAGTCCTCACCTCATTCTTGACCCACACCTGACAGTTTCAGGACTTATGCTGCCTTCACATGCTATTTTTTAATGAGAAGACAAGGCAATGTAGCTGTTGTGGAAAAAACTAATAAAGCACAAATCGTTCTTCCCTTCCGCCATGTTTAAAGTTTTTGGCCCGCCCAACTCAGGAACTTGGGTATCAAAAGTATCCCAGTGGTAAATAAAACTTGAGAGGGTGTTCATGTCCAAATGTTTTATAGGAAACTCATATTTACGGTAATTCAGATAGCACGTATAGGCAGCATTAGACTTCAACAGGTACAAGAATATAGAGCTAAAAGGTAATATGGGTAATTTGGTCTTTTGGAATTTGAAGATAAATATGTGAGATAATATTGAGATCTTTGTCTTTTGATTGCACATTCTAATAGAAAATATCAGAAGCAGGACACCAGCAACAATCTCCATTTGAACTAATTCCCATTTCAGAGAAACAATTGAGCTATTAAAGAATGTTCATTCAAAATGTTTCTTTAGAGGATGTCATGAAATTGCACGACACATCTTCACAACAAAGTGTTAAAGTCCCCCTGCAGTAAATCATTTAATCCCTTAAACTCATCTTTGATCACCAAAATTACATATTTAAAAGTTTTTCCTTGAAAAAAATCTATTCATGCATTTAAATAGCTTGAATGTAACTCTACACCCTTGCCTCATTTAGTATATATTGTTCTATGAATATGGAAATGAGCCCCGCCTCCACTCACTCACTCAGCTCAGAGATCCACTGGTTGACCATCACACGTTGATCTGATTGGTTACAAGGTAGTTTGTGACGTCAGAAACACCAGCGATTTCAAAGCATGTGTTTGAGACTGTCTTTGGTTCACTGCAGTTTTAAGGAGGAAATACTCAGCAATGGTGTCGACTTATGAATTTGCACATGGTTTGTCTTAAAGAATATTAAAAATACCACACATAAACAACATAAAAAAACTTGATTTTCACCAAAGGGATATTTTAAAAACAATCTCCATGAGAGCATTATATCAGCTAAATGGATGAGATCTTTCTGTAGACACACTCCTTGACCAGGATCAGGCGCTTAAAGACAGCTCTCCTTTGTCAATATTTTTCTACACAAGATAAATATTATATACACCAAGAATGAAATTGTGTTGGCACTCACAGTCTGTGTTTATTGATTGTTTCTTATTAATAACCTCAAGGACTTCAATTATACAAGGGTAAATGTGGGACCATCTTTTATAACCACCTAATCCAAATGAGGACAAACAGAGCTGGACGAGAATAAGACGCTGATGCTGCCGAAGACATTATACACAAGGTCAGAATTTTAATCTTCTTGGCATTGTGTTTTAGACATCAAAAGTCGTGGGTTGTTAATTCCCAGAGGGTCAGTTTGATGTGCAGCCAACAGAAGTTTCAAATGCATTTCAGATTCTGATGCACAAGGCAAATATTTTCAAAGTTCTCCGGTTCTTTGGTAAACCATCTATATTGTGAGTCAAAGAAACCAGGAGGGCTTCACAGATGAGACCTAGAGGCCATATACTGATACAAACAACCTATAGTGAACTTCAAGATTCATACAGCAACTCACATTATACCCACAAATCAACATATCAATAAATCAATAGTAGAAATATATAATTTTGCAATGAAGAAAAAGAAGGCTATTTATAAGGACAAGTAGTTGTGCATGTTGCTAGCATGATTTAGCACTTTCTAGCATGTTTTAGCATGTTTCTAACATGATTTAACACATTACTTGCATGTTTTAGAACAAGGTTTCTCAAATCCGGTCCAGGAGGGCCACTGCAGAGTTTAGCATGATTTAGCCATTGCTAGCATGATTTAGCATGGTGCCAGCATGTTGCTATCATTAGATTACACATATTTGCTAACAGTTAGTATCTTGTTAGGTTGATTTAGTATGTTGCTAGCATTCTTTAGCACATTGCTAACGTGTTTAGCGTGTTATTGGCAGGATTTAGTATGTTGCTTTGAGCTTTGTAATGAGCTTTGTGATGAGCTTTGTTTCTACGCGTTTCAGAAAGGCGGGGCATAGAGGAGCAACAATAATGTACAATGTGTAAAATAATGACTTTTTTTAACCTAAAACCGCGTAAACACATTGGATTAAACCAAATACACAAAATAATGTTCTTTTTAGAACCATCATATGACCCATTTAACATGTTGCTAAGATGATTTAATACATTACTAGTGTGTTTCTAGCATGTTAGCATTACTTAGCATGTTGGTAGCATGTTTCTAGAATGATGTAACACATTGAAAACATGATTTAGCAAGTTGTTAGCTTGATTTAACATGTTGCTAATGTGTTTCTAGCACTATTATCACATTGCTTGCAAAATTTAACACATTGCTAGCATGTTTTAATGTGTTTTAGCACATTGTTAACATGTTTCTGGATACAGACAACAAACCACACACACACACACACACACAGATAGATAGATAGATAGATAGATAGATAGATAGATAGATAGATAGATAGATAGATGTTTGAACGTTTTGACCACCTTAACGGCAATATATGGGATTTTTCAGAGCAGAGATACTAGAGACTATATCGGCTTTTCTTCCTTGCAAGAATTTCCTTGCAGAACAAGCTCTTGTGTCTCTAGAGTCCTCTGAAGAATCCCTCTTCAATTAATTTCGCCCCAGCATCTTTGAAAGGGATCATAAAACTCATAGAAGAGCGCGAGCCGCTGCTTATCTGGAGTGACACAGGCTTTTAGAGTTTCACACTTTAGAGATGCACACAGAGCAACTCATGCATTACATGCTTTATTATGACAGGAGTTGGACACGTTGGTGTTTTAATCATAAACTGAAGAAGAATTAGCTGTAAACAATGATGCAAACTTAATTCAAGATAATGCAACTCAACTCTACTCAAATCAAACATTGAATTAGAAGATTTTATTATTTTTTTTGCATTACAGTCATTGTCATCTTGTGGGGCCGTTGCGTGCCACATTTCTAACATATCTCTTAATTAAAGCGCTCAGCTAATTTTCACTTAAAGTGATAAGAATTCTGCCCGCATGCGTGTGCCGTTTGGCCTGCAACCTAATTAAGAGTTACACATCCTCACAATTACTCTTCAGAAGTCCTCCCACAACTTTAAACAAACTTCAGCCATCTCTTAATGCCAGCGCAGTGATTCCTCACTCCCACAGCCGCAGATACCATCCATCTCATCTCCCCTGACCACAAAGAGCTGGAGATCAATGCGAGCCAATTAAAGGCATCTTCTTTATTTAAAAGCCCAGCGCAGATCCTTCCATTCGGCAGCATGTGGGCTGTTAGATTGAGCTCATCTCTTATGCGGTCCCACACTGCTCTGCGGATGCTGTCCCAACATATTCCATTGAAAGTAAATTAACACTTGTGCTGCGTTCGTGTGTGAGAGACACTAAATTGGAGAAGCAGAATCTTCTCAAATGAATTATAAGATACGGTAACAAACTCGGGTCTCTAATCAAGTCAAGTCACCTTTATTTTTCCAGCGCTTCATACAATAAAAATAGTTTCAAAGCAGCTTTACAGTGATGAACAGGAAAATAATGATGCAAACAGGGTTCAATTCGGCTGTAAAGCAGCTCTAAAAAGTGTCATTGTTCAGTTGAAGTCCGTTCAGTGTTGATTCAGTTCCGTTGTAAAGATCACCAACTATTAAAGATGCTCTAAGCGATGTTGGGTGACGTCATTTCTTGTTGACGTTCGAAGTATTGTCAAACAAAACGGAGGCTAGCTCGACCCTCCCTCCTCCTCATCCCTTCCACCCACCGATCAATTTAATGCATAATGCAAAATATTAAAATCTTCCAGACCCCAAACTTTTTAACTGTAGCGTAAGTTTAAAACAACATGAGGGTGAGTAAATAAATGATAATATAATTGTCTTTTTTTTGGGTGAACTATCCCTTTAACACAAGTTCTTGCTCAGTGAACTGATCATTGCTCATTATTCGAAAGAAAAACAAAGTCTGTCTTCATAATCTTTCAACAGAAGTTGCTACGTTGCCACCTCTGAAATGAATTTTTCTGCTGATGTCATCTACGTGGGCACTGAAACTGATAGCCAAACCAACATCTATTTTAGGCGTTGTTTTGGCAAATTTGCATTTATTTTTGGCTGTATTCTAGTGTGAAAGCACTTAGTACAATCCAATCCCATACCAATGTTGTTTTGTCACAGCAAATATCATTTAGAACATGAAAAAAAAAAAAAAAAATTATACATGCTTCTTCTGATTATACATGCTTATTTGATTTGACTTATCTTGTGACATATCAGAATAAATATGACTAAATCTATAATTTAAAAAACAACAGCGATAGTACATGCAATGAAATGAAAAAGACTAAGAAACTACTTACCAAACCAAACACTTCATCCTTGCAGTATTTCACTGACAGATATCTCGACCTTCATCTGTGCCTCAGTAAAGCTAAAGAGTTCATTCAAAATATCAATCAGGCAAAGTCCCTTTAAGGCAAGTCATTTCACTCAGCGGCCATCTTTGAAACGCCTCTCAAGCAGCTTATTTCAGTCATGCAAGAGCAGATCTTATCTTTTTGAATGGGGAAACATCAAATACACATCAAATTCTCAGCAAGCTTATGGTTAAATTTCGTATTTGAAATCACCAATGAAATCTGGCAACAACTGTCTCATAAATTTGGCATGTGCAGTTGATCACTACCAAATGAGTTAAAGACCTATCAGCCTGCGCCATCTCAAGTTTCATGCCAGAACTAGTTAATTAGTATGGTCATAATTTGTTACTACTGTATATAAATCCATTTTAATTTACAAATTTGCATGCATAATAGAATGCATCTAAATATTTCTATGCAATTTATGCATCAAAATGATAATTTGACCTTGTAATCTTGTACTTCACGATGCATGCCAAGGGTAATTCAAGCATTAATTATACTGAACGGCAAGTCTGACAAAACTCTTCATATTATTTACACATTTTAAAGTGTGTAAATGTTGAAAATGTCAGGTCTAAATTGATTGTCATTCAGGACACATTCAGCTGTGGTTTCACACTAAGATGGACATAATATTTCCATTGATTCTCAAATGGAGAGTTTTACTGAATTCTTCTTCTTCTAGACCCTAGTGATCTCACATGTCTGAAACCGTGCCCAGTTTTGCCAAAAGTCAGAGATCTAAATGTGAACTCAGACATTTCTCATCAAATTCTTCCAAGATCAAACATAAGGATTTTAGGAGAAACTTCTTAGACTGAAAAAAACAAACCAACTGAACAAAAATACCCTATTAGTGACACATTAATGTCTCAGATTAAATTTACAATTTTTCTACTTTCATATAAAGCACAGGTGAAGACTGCAAATGAAGGAAGCTCTATATGACTTTGTACTTAGACAGACATATCACTGTATCTGCTTTAGTTTTCATGTCTAATTATTGCTACCGTAAAATCATTTCTGCTGAAACGTTTCATCTGTGATTCTGCTGATATGCGAAGAGCTTTAGCGAAACCTAACCCACTAAACATTGGATGTCGGATAGACGTGCAGATCCTGTCTATATTGGGTCCGTCGGTCCATGACCAATTCTGGACATCTATTCGACGTCCAAACTAGGTCCACTATTTGGTAGTCCAACCATGACCCAACTTGGACGTCATATTGACGTTCAACATTTGACTTTTGAACTGGGTAATCTTTTTGGACGTCTATGACAGGTGCAGGAAATTTACATGATTAATGTGTAATATATATCTTTTTTTTTTTTTACAAATATCAACATTGGTGTTATCAACATGATTAATACATATGAATACAGATTATTTATAATTATTTAAGATCATTTTAAGATCCAAAAACTCCATTTGATTGTCTCAGCAGCAGGTGATAACTGGAGACGCATACAAAGGTCAGGTGTAATGCATTTCCTGTTGAAACTAGTTGCTGACCCAAACAAAGCTTACAGGAGAATTAATACAGCTTTCCTGTTGCTCAAACAGTAAAGCGTTGGCACTAGCAACACCAAGATCATGGGTTCGATTCCCAGGGAAAGCAAGAATTGATAGGAATGTAAATGTGTAATGCAATGTAAGTCACTATGGATAAAAGCGTCTGCCAAATGCATAATTGTAAATGTAAATACATGGTACAGAAAACATGTCCTCCACCCTTTTGAAACATGGGACTACAGTTATAGAAGTTGTATA